>JBCJKH010057335.1:0-22141 GCA_039877255.1 Loriculus beryllinus | reverse complement strand
CGGAGTAGGTGCTGCTATTTCCAGCTCTGACACATGGGTGCTGTAATTTCTTACCTGACAGCTAGCTAGGATAGGTTTCCCCCATGTCTCCCAGATTGGGTGCCCAACCATTAGTGAGCTGGGGAGGCAGAAGGGTGTCAAGGGAGGGATGTCTGCCACAAATAAGGAAATGATTTTGCATTTTCCTCATGTTCACCTATTGAGATGCCAAATTTCTGGCAAGAAGCTCCTGCTTCTGATTTTTATCATCTATTTAGACTCCTCAAACCTCCTTCCTATTCCATACTGACAGCAATCTCATTCTAAGTAGCTTCTCTTCCCTCTCATCTGCTTGTTTTGAAGACAATGTGCTGAATGTCATCTCCATTTAAGATACAGATATTAACCAGATATGGACTCTGTGCCTGGGAGTAGTAAAGCACAGGACAACTCTATTCTGCTAGCCCTTAAGAAAAAGCAGCTGACCTCTGCCAACATCTTCCTTTGCTGTGTTTTGACTTTACACTCCTGGATCTAGTTGCCACTTGATAGATCCTCTGCATTGTCTGGATTCCTGGGATTTGATTCACAGCATGGGGTACTGTGACAGTGATACAGAAAAGTATTTTTAAGTTCGTCAATGCCTCCTGTGTCTTCTGCTAGCAAATGCAGGCCATGTCTGTTCAGCACTGAAGACAGGCATTTGGGAAAAGCCAAGGAGGTTTCTAGCAGAGGAGAGAAATCACCTCCTCTCAGTACTGGTGATAAGTCAACTCAGCCACTGCCTCCCACCAGTCCGCCCTGCAGTGAAGTCTCACATCGTAACAGGAGCCCCTGCTTCTCAATGCTACCCAGTCTAGCCAGGTCTCTTGCAGCTTGCAGACTGCACAGTGGGTCAGGGACTGAACTTACTGACTTGAGAAAACAAAAAGGATGAGAAGAGGCCTCCACCACCACTTTTGTCTCAGGGCCTCTCACTTGTTCAGCTGCCTCACAGCCATGCAAGCACAGGACTCTTCCATGCTCCCATGCCCCCTTCTCCCCTAACAATTATCCTTGCCTTCAAATATGGACCAACAGCAAAAACAAGCCCCACAGCCATTAAAACTCTCATGCAATTCTAGAAACCAGGAAGTTGGACAAAACACATTGTGCTCACACCTCACAGCCTGCAAGCTAGCTTCTCAAAGAGATGCCACACAGATCAAAGCCAGAGAACTGCCCTCACCAGTGCTTTCTTTCGTGGCAAGGAGTCATATTTATTTGAAGCCACTTACATCTTCCATGGCCTCGGCAGTGCTCGCATTTCTGTCCAAGTACTGCAAGTTACCCTCTCAACCCATTTTAGGAAGCTTTCTGCAACATAAGTCTAGTCACTCAGAAGGTAACTCACTGGCTTCTTGCCTACTCCTCCAAGATAGCTATCAGCAGCTTCAGTGCCTGTTGACTGATACTCCTCAGGCAACATTCAGAAAAGAGATACTAATGGCATTTTCCTTCCAATTTTTCTCCTTAGTTATTTAAGAATTTGGCACTGGAGCTTAACCTGAGAGTGGCACAGGTGAGATCCTGCTTGGATCCCAGTGAAATAAAGGTTAGCTACAGCAAGTGCAAAATTAACTCAATCTCCTATCTTGAAAATCAATAGGGGAAACAAATGACACAGACTTGCTAGTTATGCTACCACACGTTTTAGCACCATATATTTGTAGCTATAGAATGCTGTGAAAAACAGTGCTGAGCTTTTAAGGCCTTTATCTTCCTCTGGAAACCGCCAAAAGGACTTTTCTCAAGACTACCAAAATACATGCAAAGCAGAACTAGCAAAAGCCAGCCCACCCATGCAGTGGTACTGTGCAACTTCTGGACTCATCTCCAGGTGAGAGCTAGAACTGCAGCTTGTACCGCTTATATCCTGCCAACTGGTATTTTTATTCTCTTATCGTGGTCAGTACCCGAGAGGCAGGAATGGACCTTCCTTTCCAATCTTAAAACTACAAGAGTTAAAACTACAAGTTTCAGGTCAGGTATTTTATGCACATTTTCAATAACAACTGTTTATTAAAGCCACTGCTGCCTGAGCTGTCTTGCTGGCAACCAGGAGAGTCAGAAGAGGCTCGGCCTTTCCCAAAGGAGGGGTCTGAAACTGCCTTGCTGTGCCTAAGCTCTGATTTGTTCTCACCTTTGCCTCACATTAAAGGCAAGGAGATAAGATTTCCATGTGCCTGACTGGCAACTGTAAATGAGTTCTTCCCATCACACCTTCTTCTCCAGGATCTCAGAAGTTAGTACAAACTTCCAAAAGATTTCTGGCTCTGCAGAATGCCAGATAAGAACTGACACACCTGCATGAACCAGGAAAGCCAAGGCCCTGAGGCAGGTTCTGGTAAATTGCCAGAGACTTTGGTGCTTCACAAGAAGGCTCATGAAAGACAATAATATGTGCAAAAAGAGACACAAGTTATGCTGTAGGAAATACTGATGATAGATGTGCATATTAAATCCTACCCCCTCTGTGACTTACATGCCTCCTTTCATGTGAGATCCTCAACCTTTGTTCTCTTAGAGGAAATATCCAAGCCTTTACTTCCAAAACCAAAGAAAGGGCTCACTCATTTTCTTCCAGACACCCCAGGAACCGGAATGCTACTTTTCAGAAAGACAGAAATGAATTGAAATGGCATTCACCAATAAAAAAAATAAAATAAAAAGCCAACCCAATGCTATTCTAGACTGTCAAGGCATCAGTTCAGCAAGACTTAAAAGCCTGTCTGAGGGGAACCAAGAACCTGCTGGCCCAGGACACCAATGCTCAGGTTCATCTCTGAATAAAACCTCAGACAGACAAAGTTTCCTGAACACCCAGATACACAAACTGCTGTTCCATTAGTACAGGGAACACAGGACCATGTCACATAGAAACTCATGCTGAGGAACTCTTCTTCCACCCTTACTCTAATGTCTGGGCATGCTCCTTTGAATGAAACACACTGCACCCCTATTCATGTACACATGGCTTTCTTGCTTTCACCAAAGAGAGCCTCTCCTGGCTATTGCTCACCATACTCCCAAGCTGAAGTCCATCATCCATCTATCACCATATCTGCTGAGGATGTGACTCAGGTATGCCAGCAACACAGACATGAGGAAGAGGGGCAAAAAGACATGACAGAACGTGGATTGTTCTGTCATGAAAGAAACTACTGCAAAGCTACACTTCTCTGCCTGCAGAATGTGAGAAGGGTGGAGGATATGACAGCCTGGCCTTGTCAGATTGCAGGAAAGGAGAGGAAGGAGAGTTAAAAAAGAGTTCCTGTCCTATATGTGATAGCTACTTGCTGGAGAAAGTATAAGGACAGGCATGCAGTCTGGATGCAGCCAACCAGTACGGAGCCACCAAGGAGACAGGGAGGGTACTGACCCTATACAGCAAAAAGCCCCCTGCCCAATCAGCAGAAAGAGGAATCCCCATCACACTGGAATAGTGCCCAGCCTGCAGGGCTTTCCACAGTGGAACCAGGGCTACTTGGAATAGAAACAGCCTTGTCTGAGATCAGAGTTTGAAGCAGAGCCTGTTTCCTCTGCAGTCATAAGCCAGCAGGCACCAGCTGCAGAATTTGCCGCAGTGTGTGTGTGTGTGCGCGCAGCCACGCTCCTCCTTTCCAGCTCCTTCCTCCTCCCCTCCCCACATCACTTACAGCCCCAGCCTGACCACTCTCAGCCCCCTCTTTTCCCTATTAAGATAGGGTTTGTTGGCCTCATTATTGAGTTCTTTTCAATGCTCTCTTCCAGGACAATGAGGTTTGCCTCTCCTTCTTCTCCTTCTTACCCAAACCAGCAGATATTCATGGTCACATACCCTGGTCTGTGAAACATGCCAAGCCCTGCTCCAGCTCCTCTAGCTCTGGACCCTGGAGGTAGAAGGCCCTATTTTGAAATATTTCAATACATTTTAGTATTCGTGTGTAGATGATTTCACACTCTCAACGACATACTTGGTGGTGGCAACAATAAAGAATGCCAAAGATACCCCATGAAAATAGAACCCCGTGTGTCTGTGGACTACAAAGGTGTTGTCACCACACTATACCACTGTGGTGCAGGAGGGGTAATCATCAAGTGAAAAGCTAGCCCCTCTACGCTGCATGAGAAATATAACAGGGACAAAGGACCACTGCTACGAAAAACAAAGCACTTTGCTATTCTCATTTCTAAAGCACAAAATCCCTCCCTAAAGCCTACTAGGATGAAAATAAGCTCCAAACCTGGCCACATCTTCTCTGCCCTGTTTCTCTAAAAAGGCTACATCACTCACGCTTTACAAGAACCTTCTCTTTTTCCTCCCCCATTAACTGGACACATTTGGATGCTTTCTGTCTTCCTGTAACAGAAGAATGTACTGTTGAGCAGCTCAAAGCCAGACTTCAGCTGGTTCAAGACTAATTAAGTGTGGGTGTGCAGCACCAATGGAGAAAGAAATTGGAAAGGGGCTCTCTCCCATCTAATCAGCAGAATAGCAGTCATCCTTAACAACTCTTCCCCCTCCTACCTCATTCCAGCATCAGTGCAAAGCTGAGCAGTGACACAGACATTAATGCTGCTTTCACCAAGCCTTGCCCAAAGGGAGCATCCATGCGACGCTTTATGACACAGGCTCCCTTCTCCAGTAACACACCACGTTCAGGAAAGGCCATACTGGGATAAGTCATAATGCTGCAGGACTCTGTAAGTCCCTGGCAGGCAGAGTATCTCCTCCAGATTCTTTTCTACACCCATCTTAGTACACCCTTCCCCTGTTTGAGCTAACACCACAAGTGCAGTAAACAGCTGAGCAGCTAGGGAATTCGGATTCTGTTCCTATACTTGGGCCACAAGTAGCTGAGAAGAGGCGAGGTCCTCAGATCATAAAGGAAAGAAGGGAAAAAAAACCAACCCACCACAAAACAACAACAAAATACCCAAACAAACAAAAAACGCCAAACAAACAAACAAATAAACAAATCCAAACACTCCATCTGCAGTCTCCTTTCCCTCTTGCCACTGGTCCTTTCCCCTTAACCACCAGTGACAGCCCCCCACCTCCCCAGGATCAAATTCTAAGGAAAGAAAACCGCATCTGTCATAGAATGCTCCGCACGGATTTCTTCACCTCCTCCCCGCAAGGGCAGAGCAGCCCCAGCCCCTGAGACAAGGCAGAGAACAGCAGGAGAGCCCGAGCAAGGCTGCGCCCTCTCGCCGGGTACAGGAATTCACAGTCACTCCACCACAAAAAGGAGCAGCTTTCTCAAAAGCCACCAAGAGCATCCCAGCAAGGACAAAGCCAGCGCTAAAGGCTCAGTCCCGCACCCGCACCCGCACCCGCACTGAACCAGCGGCTCGGCACCTCTGTCCGCTACCGGCACCCCCAGAGCGCCCATCCCCAGAGCGCACACGTACCATCGCGGCTGGAGGCGGCCGCGCAGCAGCAGCCGTCGGAGGGCGCCGGGAGCGCCTCGGAGGCACCGGCACAGCCCGAGCTGCGGCGAGCGCGGCGACGGCAGAGGAGGAGCCGCCGCTCCCCCCCACCGCTCGTCGGGGGCCGGAGGCAAAGTTAACCCTTCTCGCGCCGCGGATACAACTTGAAGGCTGCAGGCGCAGCCTGGCGCATGCACCGCCCGTATTTACCTCTCACTTTCTCCCCTTGGAAACATGTCCAGGCCCCAGCAGCCAGGAACTCTTGGTGCGTTGTAAATGGCAGGGTGGTTTCACAAAGCACAGCTCTTTGGCATGTAAGTGCTGCTTAACCCGCAAGACTCAGAGCTGAAGAACTCCTTAAAACAGCTATTGCCTTTGCCATGCACCAGTTAAATAACTGGCCTAAAAAGCCTCCTGCAGAGCAGCTCTCCTGCCTTTGTGTCATCAGTTGCAGGTAACTTTTTAGCTTTTTAAGAAAAAAAATCGCAGAAGCCTGAAAAACAACTGTCAAAAGCAGAAGGGGCACTGGTGAGGAAAGCACTTACTGAGCTTCAAGTCTCTCCCAGTTCCTAAAGGGAGGGCATTGAGCTTCTAGTTCCCAAGTGCTACTTTCTAAAGCCAGGAAGACCTATAGAGGTATGATCAAAACCATTTCCATTTCTCCAGTTCTTCAAGAAATCAGGTGATTCACCTGACAGTTATAGACCAGGCACCAGGATCATGGAGCAGGAGATACAGAGGTTTACAATTTAAGAGGGGAAAATAAACCAAACAACAAACCAAACCCAACATCAGTCATGCTCTGCCCTCCATAAACCAACAACTCCCCCCCTGCAAAAACCAGAAAACCCACACCCCAGAGAAAAAGTACTCTTCCTAGTATTGAGATAAAGGCTCGTTAGTGTTCAATTCCAAGAACCACTCAAACATTGATATTTAAATACACTATTATCCTCTGATGCAAGGAAAAAATTATTTTCACTACTGACTTAAAGAACAGAGGTGGAGTTTTTCCCCACTTGTGCTAACATGATAAACTTCTCCAATTAGAGAGACAACAGTCATTGGATCACTATGGTTTGAAACAAAGATCCTGCCTTTTGGCTGAGGAATTCTGTTCCCTGGGTACAGGGTATGGAATTACACTATTAACAGTGTGAACACTTACTTCACCACTGCACATGAGTCAGCATCACACTGACTGGGATGTTCTGGACCATAAACATTAAGAAGCCACAGACTGGCTATTCCCCCAGGCCTACAGAAATAACAGGAAAACATTTTAAGAAGTCACTTGCTATTTTCAAACTTGAGGGTGCATCCAGGGTCACATTTCCATGCTTTTCTCTACCATTTTCATGTAAGTGAAGCCTGTGGGCCTTTATGAAATACAAGGCCTCCAAGAACTACAGCTAAAGCAGAATACTGAATAGGACTTGCCATACACCTGGAGTCTGGAGAGGTTGTGCTTCTCTGAACAATAGCTCTGAGTTGCTGTCTTCTACCCAAATACACTACATTTTCTTCACAATTACTGACCGAAGGCTTTAACAAGAACATTCTCATGGACAGTATACTAACTTCTGAAAAGTGGTAAGACAGAGCAACTACGGCCTGACCCAGCTACAATTCTGACAGCGTTATATGAGAAAGAGCAGATATTTCTCCAAACCTCTACATGAAAAGCAGAGAGATTTCAACACACAGAACTCTAACCTCTGCAGGCAGCAGCCCAGGTTTGTGAGAGCTCATCACATAAACCCCTCATAGTAACTACAAGGGAAGAGGTAGCAGGCTGTCACCATGGCATGCTGCACAGAGAAGACTGCAGAGGAGTGCAGGGATTTCTTTGCATCCACCTTCTTGGATGGATTTCTTTTCTTTGACTATCTAGTTACTGACTTGCACAGGCTATCTGCTTTCAGTAAATCAAAAGAATGGATTACTCGTTCAAGTCTTTGGCAAATCACTTACAAAATCCTCTTGGCTATCCTCACTTCTACCTATATACAGCAGTTTTTACTCTTTTCCTAGGAGTTTTTTAAAGGATACCTGGCTTTGCTGAATACTCATGCATCTTTCTGTTCAACTATTTAATAAGGCTTCCCTACTTCCTAGCTCCTTTATTATTTACAGATATTTTACCTTTTTATTCTGTATGGTTGCTTAAATTCTGACTAAATGTTTGTTTTGCACTTTTCCAAGTTTCCTTATTTTTTAAACAACCATTTCTGAAATGAAGCAACACCTTGTTAGTCGTATGTATATTTCTATTTCGAGAAGCCTTTGATGCCTTAAGTATTTAATTCTTTCAGCTGCTTTGCAGGTCCAACACAACTACATATTTAGGCTTCTCCTCCTTAAATTGAGAATAATATCTTCATCTTTCTCATACCGCAGGGCCAAAGGAGTGATTATCTGAGCTAATAGGAATTAGCTTCTCAACTTGCTGTTATATTTGACAGGTTTATAAGGTAGATAGCCCAAGTCATCCATTCCCTTTAGTTCATTATCACCTTCAAGTAAGGTTTTATTTTTGTATTAATCGATGAGCAGAGAGGCTGTCAGCACCTCTTACCAGCCTCTTTTCCAATTCCTACTCTAAGCAAATTCATGAACAGTGCAAGTTTTCTGTGGCAACACTGGTCTCTTGTCCCAGAAAATAAGGTTTTAAAAACGGTGATCCTAATTTAACTCAGCAACTCAAAAGCTTTAGGGAAAATGACAGAAGATGACCTGTCTAGAACTCTCGGTGGAAAGGACAAAGAGGTTTATAAATCAAGGCTGCAAAACTGGAGCAAACATGAGCAGTACTAAAAGACCAAAATGAACATGACAAGAGGGATTGAGGCAAATACTGGAACATAGCAAGAACTGCCACATGTTCCCTGCATGAGTGCAGCATGACTCCTTAGCACCCAAAGGGGTGACTTAATGCAGCAGAGAGGAAGGAGGGACTAGGATCTGATGCTGGTGATTTCTCACTGACACTGGAATCAAATTCTCATGTTTTCCTAACACAGCTAACACTGAGTTCAATGAAAGACTTCCCCAAAAGTGTTTCAAATAAGCAGCATGCATCTCCCTGAAGAAAAACCTGTGCCTTCTACAGCATTCACTTGGCTTCACTACTCAGATGCCTTTGCCAGCTTTAGTTCCCAGTTTGCCAGCTTTAGTTCCCAGTCAGCACCCTCAGGACTGCTCCAGCCAGAGGCACAGCAAAGGTTTCCATATGTCCCAACAGACACAGAGAATGAAGGAGAAGGTACAATCCAGATCTAGCACTGAAAGAAAGAAAGAAAGAAGTGCAACCAAGGCAATGTGAGTTAAGCTCCAAGAGCCAAAATATGGTGCAACATTCCTCTTTTTGCAAAGGGTACTTTTTAATGCCAGACATGTTAAGCTGCCTCAGGTCACATTCTCCCTGAACCAGCCAAGAATCTCCATTAAAAGGCAACAGCTGCCCCAAGAAGGATCCGATGCCTGGAACTTGCTGGTTTAACTCTGTTTCCAGCACCTGAAGAGAGGCAAAAAGGCTGCTAAGATCCTTCTGAAGAGTGTGTCAGTCCAGAGGCACAGATTCACCAGATACCCTGTTACCCAGGTTACAGATGCCATGCTGCTTTAGAGAGAGGACGATTCTGACAAAAATCATAGCAGGATCCTACAAGACAGGTTACAAGCATCAGTGGCAACTGTGAAGATGATGAAAATGGAAGGCAGGGAGCTAAGCCAGCCAGACAAACCAAAAGGAAGGCTGAGGAGAGGATAGAGGGAGATTTAGAATTGGCTTTGGCACAGGTAAAATTTGTATGACAAACTACATTGACAATACTCTGACTACAGTGCCATGTTTCTGTCTCTCTGTCTAATCTTGCTTAATTTTTCTCCTCAGTTTGATATTCAGAATTGGAAATAAAGATGTAGAACTGGAGGAATTTTTCTGTAAGCAATGAAGAACAGTTCTGCCACATTTCTTGAAGCTGCAGAACCCCCAACCTGTCAAGTTCATGTAGATTTAACTGGCGTTGTATGGAGGCTTCTCTCACAATGAATCGAAGTCTGAAGATAAGCAAAAAAAACCCCTAAAACCTAAAAGAAACTAACAGCCACAGGAGCCAGTTGCTGCTACATGCAAAGATACCACAAGGAATAACCAAATGCTGTTGATTACAGAACAGGAACTGTTCTTCCAGGCATATTTTAAATTAAAAAAAAAGCATTTTGAAAGCATTTAGTATTTCTGATATTCCTTTTACAGAGGCAAGAAAAGTGTCTCATCAATGTTTCATTATTTCAAGCATTTGTTCCATCAAATTCAACCTCAACATTGTTCTTCATTGCTTGGTTTTCAGTTATGTCACTAGCTATTCATAACAGGCTTTCCGAAGACTAACACAAAGTATGATTTGAGAGGAAAGATCACTGGGATGGCTGTTGGGCTATTTAAAATGCCCTAGTCAGACTGAAAGTAGCTGCTAGTATTTGTGTAGAGAAAAGTTTTCAGAAAGAGAAGCTGTTTTATCTGATACCAGCAGGTATCAGAAAGCAAACTACCCTTGCATTGAGAAGCAATTATTGTTTTTCACCTGGCACCACATCAATTTGTATTGGAGAGAGACAGTCCTTCTTGGCTGTAAGGAACAATTAACATCCAGCACAAAGAGGCACTGTACATAGTCTTAAACTATTATAGCAGCCAGTGGCAACTGATAACTGTGCAAAAGTGCACATGGGGCTACCCTCACCATATAAGAGAACACAAGCCTTCAGTATTTCACCTTGACTTGGTTGGATACTGCTGTTCATTTTTCTCATCACATCACCCTCTCCTTCTTTCAGACCATCTGCTAGCTTCCAGATTCTCCATAACACAAAGAAGTTGTTGTTGTTCAAGGTCTTCCATAATTGTTCCCGACTTTCTTTGTTCTGCTGCTGCCACTCAGGACTACTCCTCCTCCCTTTGGGCAGGGAGCATTACTGAGTCCTGAGTAACTTTGGATTATCAAACTTGCCTCACTGATCACCCTTTAACATTTAACTTGCTATGTTAAGCAGCATGTACCTTGTTGAACTCAACTGGCAATCCACCTCCACTGACAGAGCTGGCTATTTACATTAGAACTTCTGTCTACCGATCCTCCTTCTCTCAGTAACTTCCGCATATCAAAGCCTGGCCCCTAGTTCTGTGGCCAATAGGCTTCCTTAAACAGACTTCATGGATTTACATGCCCTAAATATTTTTGGCTGGTACACTAAATCATTAATTTGTGTGTTTGCTGATCTCTTCAAAGAGCTTAAAGACATTTGTAAAACAGGACTTACCTTTGCAGAACCAATGGTGACTCTTCCCAGGTAGACACTAATGTGCCTTTTATTATAGTTACTAATGATTTGTTCAGTAGACCTGACAGCTTGTTACACGCCTGCAATTCCCCATATCCCTCATGGAAGCTTCATTATAGACTGGCATCACATTTATCACCCCTTGCTGCTCAGGAACCAGACAAGAGAAACAACGGAGATATACATTGCTAATGTTTATCCAGATGTTTCAAACCCGAGTTAAAACAACTCTTGGGCAAATGTTATATTCAGGGTCACTTGTTAGTGCTTAGTCTATTTGTACCATAGACCTAGATGCTTCAAATTTAGATAGATCTCCTGTTGAGTGTTTCAACTGATACATTTCACACAGTATTTTAATCCCCTAAGTGTGTGTATACATACACTGCTTTGCAGGGAGGGAGACTTTCTACCCCTGCATTAAAAAGTCACAGGGAAGTTGAGGTCTCTCAGACAGTGGCACATTTGATAAGGGTTCAGGTACCTTCTTTCAAAGCTATCCATTAGGAGAACAGCTTTTCCAACTGAAGAACACATTCAGACACTTTGACAAGAGTGCAAGATGTACAGTGGATTGTAAAACAGCCTTAAAAAAAATTTTGCAACAGTGTCCTCTGTGCTTATTATAGTAGCTTTAACACACATTGAAGTAGTATAGCTTAAACTATCCACAGTTCAAGCTTTTCACAACCTAAGCAAGCACACATTCTGTTAACATCATTTTTCTAAGAGCTTATTCATTGCTCTTAACAGGAAAGGGAGATAGGCCTTCAAAAAAGAGATTCAGAAAGTCATTTGACTACTCTTACACACTATTTGCAACACATTTTGTGCCTACAAAACTACATATTAAAACCCAAAAGGAAGAGATGGATAATAAATAGCTTGCAAAGTAAAACTATACTGTGTCACCTGAATAAGATACAGAAGACTGACAAATTCTTAGTAGCTTAACAGGCTTTTAAACAGTACATTTCTATTTATTCACAGTAGTAAGATACATAAGCTTAAGTTAAATTCCTTGCATCCAGCAAATCCTTAAGTTTTTCTTCTTTAGTATTCATGTCTGCAGAATCCTGGGCAAAAAAAAAAATTACTAATTGAATTTGACATTCTAAATCACACTCAACTTTATTCTGCATTTGTTCAAATCAGAAAGAAAAATTAGAAGTTAATGGTGATAAACCAAAAAGTTTACCTTTGACTTCTGAAGAAAACTGAGCAAGGTGTCTGGTTACAAAGAGTCGCAGTTGCTGATTCAGGTCACAGGTCAGAATGTTAATGTTCCAGGAACGAATTCCTGCCAAACAAAGAGAAAAAAAGAAAGAAAAGGAATAGTGAGCTATTACAACATTTGCTCTAGAAACAGAAGTGGAGATAAAGTTAACAAGACACAAGGACCAGTGATGTTCTTCCGAAAGAGCATACTTACGACAGAGGAAGTCTTCAGAAGCAGAAGGCCACAAGATGCTTACCTTCCATAGAATATTTATCCCTGAAGTACACACAGTGAGCAAGTCTTCATTCAACCTGGGCTTTATGCAAGTGAACCTAACAAGCTACAAGAGATTGAGACTAACTAAATTACATTACTGCCTAACTAAGCCAATACATTGCTAGGTTATATTTTCTGCATTATCCAGCATTGTTCACTCATAGAGATGGTTAAACTACTAAGCAGCTCAGAGACATCAGCTTCTCTGCTTTTATAGCCTAAGGATTCTCCAAGTCAGAACCACCCCCCCTCCCAATTTGCTCTGCCTAATCACTCCTTCAAAGCCCCTGATCCCACTGAGACCCCTTGAATTTGTTCTTTAATCTATATAATCTTTGTAAGCTAATCACCTTCATATCACAGCAGGAAGCAGCATCTGCTCTCAGAGCAAGTGGCACCATGCCACACTGGGGAAGTCACCTTCAGACCCCAGTGTGAGCAGTTGTACATTCTGAATGACACCAAACATTACAGATCTCAGATCTCACATCCCAGTGTGGAGCAGCCTCTCCCAGATGGTGTGATACTACTCTTTGGCACTGTGAACAAAACCAGGGTATCAGCATAAACCACTAGTCCACCCTCTTGTGCTGCTGCTACCTGCTTAAGAACAGATGAAGGCCAAGGCCACAGACTTCTAAAAGTTAACTGAAACAAGACTCTCAGCGCCAGTGCTTATTGAAGTCCTCAACTGAGAGTCCTTCCACCGTCTTCTGAGAGACATATCCGTTCTTGTATAAAATATATAGTTTGATTGCATCTGATATCTGCCATCAAGTGAAGCATGTTGATTTTTGAAAGATACCATTCCCAGTTACTACAGTTCTAGTTCTCCAGCACAGTAACTCCATGTTTTGGAACAGTTTCTGCTAGCTACTGGTGGGAAACAGGATCTTCTAGGATACAAGCTCCAGCTTTCCACACATAACTAAGATGGAGTTAATAACCATTGCAACACCCAGTTCGATAGTCTAAAGGCTTTGTAGAACCTACAGCAGCTCAAGCAAACTTTGTTCTTAGTCTCCTTTTCTAGTGACAGTTCACATAGGCTGTATTCCTGGACTATTACTTGACAACCTGCGCTGCAGAGTGCACAACAAAACCCTCAGTGAGCCCTCTAAACATCAGGGGGAAAAAAAAGAAAAAAAGAAGAAAAATCAAACAAGCAAAACACACTTAACACCACCTTCAGTGTTACAGAACATTTACTCCTTTCAGTTTGGGCATAGGATAGGAACAAATGAAATCTATAAAACAGCAAGAAGGTGAACAAAATCTTTTCCTATGCTATATTCCTGGAAAGCATGATTGCTTCAGCAAATGTCCAGTATAAGTGCATCTTAATGCAGTATTGATGAGCATTCTAACCTGAACAGGAACAAGATGGCATTCGGTAGGGCCAATCCTGCTGACTCTAGCTGCTGTGTCATTGTCGTGGTGTCCTACTGCAGCAATAAATGCTATTTGAGGTACTTCTACATCCTCTAGAATGCAGAAAGAATAGATCCTCCTTCAGAGGAAGGAAAGGGAACAGTGAAATTATGATCCCACTCATACTACTTGCAACAATTTATTCAACACTTTTCCCCCTCCAAGTAGTCTGAAGTTACTCCTTATCTCTCCCCATTTGCCACAGTTCCAGTTTGTTATTCCAAAGCACAGGAGACACAACATTGTCCTTGCTGATTAGGATCCTCTACTTCTTGATACAAGAGCACAGACTATACCATAACAATTCTAAATATCTATGCTATTTACATATGCAAGGCTTGGGTAAGGTACCATGTCACTCATCACTTTCCCATCTGTTTCCTTATGACCTTGTGAACTCTCTCATTTCCTGCTGAGGTAATTGGCTTACAAGATTTGGCATTTCCCCCTTATACCAGACCTAGCTGTCCAGATATTTTTTCTAAACTGGACAAAAGTCACTCAGGAACAGAAAATCAAACCCAGTATCTATTAAACAGCACTTTAGAACAAGCATTGTCCAAGCAGCCCACAGATACACAATGTCACTGCCTATGATGCACTACACATGGAGACCAGCAGGTTCCCATGATGTCTGATACTCACTATTCTGCTCTCCTGACCCAAGGTGTGGAAAGAAATCTGGGAAAGCACTTTTTGGATCAGCCAGAGAAAAAGATTTATTCAACAATAATAATAATAATAAATCTTTGTGGTGTACTGTTGGGTTTGGAGGAGGGTTTGTTTGGGGTTTTTGTTTTGGTTTGGTTTTTTTGTTTGTTTGGTGTTTTTGTTTTGGTTTGGTTTTTTTGTTTGGTGCTTTTGGTTTGGTTTTTTTTGTTTGTTTGGTGCTTTTGGTTTGTTTTTTTGGTTTGTTTGGTGTTTTTTTGCCACAGCAACAGAGACAAGACAAGACAAGCCCAAGCTCTCCATCCTTTAGAAAACCCCAGCTAGATATATAGTATGGAAGAATTAGGATCAACTTTGCTTGACAACTTGATTTGCCAGTTTTGTTAATCTGACTGTCATCAGGGCTACAAGCTCCTTGCCATACTTACCAAGCTGCAAAAATACGCTCTTCTGAAGGGCAGAAGCATTTTGTTACTTACACAGCTTTCTTTCCTGATTAAATAGTCTTGTACCTGTTCTACCCTCACAAAAGCCTCATATGAAGTCTCTCCGTCAAGCTAAAGAAATAGGAATAATCATGTGTGCACCATTTCCACATTTCTTGAACTCCCTGAATCAAGAGTATAGCTGTCTGCAACATTATAATATGTTGTCCAGATATCAAGACCCTGCAGTCATTTTAACTATTCTTACTTTCTATATCCATCTTACCATTTTCAGATCTTGGTCTATTTCACAAAAGTCATTCTCCCAGGTCACAGAGGGGAAAAGTCCCATATGATTTGCTGGAGGTCCTACTCCAAGTCAATGACAGAGGAAAGTCCAAAATTCAGGTTCCTTATTCCTTCAGCAGTTCACTTCTAATGACTTACTAGTACTGCTTAAATGTCTCTTAGCAGAATTTCAGTAGGTTTCAGGTCAGACAAAACTAACTGTAGAACTTAGTTCTGCTGTGGCAATTACAGGTCACATTGCAAAACTGGCATCTATTTTTTTCTCTCTAACAGACATTGCCAGGTTATTGGCATATTGTGGTTATTGACTGCAGAATAATTGAGCGAAATCCATTAGCTTAGTCTGATCTATCACTATTCAGAGAATGAATAAGGATGCAGGCTGGCACACCAGTCAAGTGCCAAGCAAAGACTGTCATCCTGTTGTGTAGGAAGCAGGAGCAGCCCCTTCAAAGAGGGGCTTTCAGAAGACAAATGGCCAGTCTGACCTAACACTACTGAAGAAAACCATCCTTGGATAAGGGAAAAAAATGCTGCTCTCAAAGTAGCTGGTCTGCCAGCAGAGGTTCATGGAAAAGATGCTGAAGTGGAGAAATATGACAAGATTTGACATTTTTACATCCACCCCCTCTGTTCCTCAGTTCTGTCGATGCTTGAAAGGAAGAAAAGACACAGAAGTATCTCCAAGAACAGTTTGGCTGATAGTTACAACTGTCTGTTATCACTGGCCTCTTTCAGACCAATGTGTCTTGGAAATGGGGAGAAAGGGGTGCATGCAAAGTCAAAGGGCTTTTGCATTATTTCTCAGAGGTATACTAAACTGTTTATTAGAACACGATCCTGTTCAGGTCCTGATGTAGCCAACTACCTGTCCTTTCTGCTACAAAGCAAGAACTACCAACTCACCACCTTCTTCCCCCTTGCTTTTAAGCAACACTGCACCGAATACACAAAGACTAATTGCCAGTGCCTCCGGGCACTAGCACAACATGGATAACAAAGCAGCACTACATCGTGGCAGTCTTGCTCTCTGCCATTCCTGAAGCAAGTATGCTACAGTGGCTTATCCTTCCTCAGCTTCTGGGATCCACATAGTTGCTCCTTAGACAGGGAGAGGCCGCAGCACAACAAGGCCCTGTTTTGCAGCCTTCCCCTTATATTGCAGTAAACAGGCAAGACAAATCACCCAACTAATAAGATAAATGTTGGGGTAAGATGGAAGTAAGGTGTAATCCACTGACCCACTAATAAAATAGAAACTTGGGGAACTCAGAACAATAAAAAGTCTTCAAGCTTTAAGACATTCAAAGCCACAAGTGCATTTCACTAATGCAAACAGACAACGCTCGGAAGACACAACAGCGTATGGCCTGAGCGCCTGCAGGAACGGCGCAAGCCCGCCCTGTTATTGACGCCATCTGCCACCGGGTCCGTCCCCGTTGGAGCTGCGGCTCCGGTCACCTCAGAGACCGGCCGTACCAACGCTGCGGCTGCGACACCGCTGCTCGAGCCACGCCGGGGACCGGCGAACGAGCTCGAGCCCAGCATGGCTCCCCGTGACCAACCCCGGCTCTTTCCCGGGTCTGCGGCCCCAGGACATACCCACAAACGGCCCCCACCTCCCTCCAGCCTCCGCCACAGAGCACCGGCTCCTCCCTCTGCCGCCGCCCGCGAGCCCACTCCGCTGTCTCTCCGGGAGGAGGACGAAGCTCCTCGGCGGGGCTGTGGTGCCGCAGGGCTGGTTTAGGCACCAGCAGCTCCGCCTCGGCCCGGGCGGCGGCGCAGCCGGGTTTGTACCCCTCTGCGGCACTGCTCACCGCGCTCCAGGGCGCCGCGCAGTGCGCCCCGCTCCGGCTCCGTCCCGATCTCCCCGATCACGACCAGTAGCGCGTGCCTCCGCGGCTCCCGGCGCCGCCCGCCCGGCAACCAAGGCGCTGCCGTCTCCATGGCGACCGGCCCGTCCACAGTCTCCATGGCAACCTCGGCGGCCGCTGCTGCAGCGCACCGTGACTGGCGCGAGCCTCTTAAAGAGCCCTGAGCCCCTCCCGATTGGCCGAGCTAGCCACGTGGTCCTGCGCTACTGCGGAGGAGAGGGGGGCGTGGTTGTGGGGTTCCGCCTTTTCGACCCTTCGCGCTCGCCTCAGCTTCTGAGGCAGCACTACTGGACCGCGGCAGAGCCCCGGCTCCGAGCGGCCCCGGCCATAGCGAGGGCTGCCCGCCGTTGCGGGGCAGCGGCTCCCGGTGAGCTCTGGGGCGGTCGGCTGTCTCTGGGAAGAGCCGCGCTGCTGCCGAGCCGGGCCCGCCACTTTTGACGGAACAATTCAAGGGGGGTTGCGAGTGTGAGAGTGGCTGAACGCAGCATGCCACGAAGCGTTCCAACGCATGCAAAACCGTGCAACCCGCAGCAAAATCCCGGAAGTCAGCAGCGCTGAAAGATGCCCAGGCGTCCATCAGCGTTTGCATCCCTTCTTCCTCTTCCATCACTTGGTAGTAAGCAGAAAAGACAGATATTCGCCTCTTCCTGGTGGTTCTTCCCACTCTGTTAGAGACAAGTGTAATTGTCTTCAACCATAAGGATTCCAGAAACGTGACGTAAGAGAAAATCTCTCTGAACTTTGTTAGTCACCAACTTGAAACTGTTATGAGCTGTCAGCGGCTGTGATAGACAGTGGTGTGGACAGGAGTTAACATCTGAGGTGACCAGAGGGGCCTTGATTCAGGGCACAAGTGCTTGTCACAAACAGTTCTCATCTTTGAGCCACATCTTTGAGGCACTTCAACGCAGTACTGTTGAGGAAACAACGTATGAGAATTCTGCATACTCAGCAAGGGAGAGCACCAGAGAGCGTAGTTTCAGACAGAAAAATACATGCCTTTTCTGTCAAAGAAAGGGAGATAATCCTCTGCTGATTCAGCTGGGTTGAAAAGCAATACAGCTGCTGTACCACAAGAGTCAAGTCAGCAACGACCTGCAGGTTCCCTGAACGGTGCTGGATTCTGTCCATTGCAGTCTGCAGGATTCCCACCAAGATGAGCTGCAGTTTATGAAGCTTAATGGGTAGAGAAACCAGTGTCGTGTCTCATTTTGCTCCTTAGCACGCATCCAGCCTGCATTGAGGTCACAGTTGAAGCCTCCTGAAGGTTTGGACAGTCACTGTTTTGGCAAGTCTGTGTAGATCTGTACCATTACAAGACTCTGACAGAAGGTAATCAGGAAAAATGCCAATCACAGAAGGGGGAGGGGGGGGGGGAAGTCCAAAATAATTATCTGTACAAGCTCCACTGGTGTTGCTGGTTTACAGAGTTTTCTCAAACTGAGATCTTTAATCAAAATGTGCTCTAGGTCCCAGCAGATAAATTGGGAGATGATGCAGTAAGTCTTTCCCCCATTAAATTGTGGTGACGCCACTGGCTATGATCTATATGAAATAAATCTTGTAATCAGAGAGAATTGTTTCACCAAAAAGGTTTAATTCATTTCTGTGGGTTGTAACCTGCACAGAAACATTAATTTACTTAGTCTCAAGGGATTGCACTGAAGTAGGTAAATATATTAACAAAGCAATAAACCTGCAAATAAACACTAGTGTACAGTAAATTCTCCCACGAAAGTACAATTGTAGATCATGGAGGGAAAAAAACTGGTGACAAGATGAAAGATTTTTAGGTATTTTCATATCAGCTGGCAGAAGTGCCTTCTGTTTTCAGTGCCAATGCTTGCTGCTGGTTTTTGACGTGATGGCTGTCCAGAGCTGCAGTGTTTCTCTGCAGTGCAGACGCTCCTCCAGCTGGCTTTCTGCCAAGGAGAAGACAAATAGGAGACACATGAACTGTGTGAGAGCCTAAAATCCATATACGAGCACGGTCTGCACCATAGAGACTAGAATTTCTAGGTAAGACTGTTTACAGTTAAGAAATGGGGTTTACTATGTGATTCGTTTGTGTGTACCATCAAATGATAGAATAATATTTCTGTTCAGATGTGAACCGCGGTTGTCTGAGGTCATGGTAGAATGCAGGTGCCTTGAGTCCTAGTGTCTGTACATTGCATAAGGCAGTGAAATGGGGGATTTCCAGCCTACAAAGTTACTCCTTTTTCCTGTAAGTTCGCAATCTGGATCCATGTAATATATCTGCAAGGCAGTTAATGGTGTAAGTTTCTGCTTTCACGTACTGCAGCACTAGCTGGCACCCCCACGAAATACCAGAACCTGACTGGGCTGATTACAGAAATTAGAGGTTCTGACAAACACCACAGAGTGAGAGATGGCAAAAGCAGACAGGATTACCTTTGAGCAGTGAAGGATGATGAATCACAGGTAAATGATCATTAGAAAAATGAATTTAGAATGTAGGCTCAAAATAGCATAAAAAGGATCTTCATAATATCATGGGAAGAACAATCCACAGAATTTCAGTTTCCTAGTCCTTTTAGCCTGGAATGATGACTTCCTGCCTTCCCCAACTAAAAATGCCTATATGAATAAAAATACTTTTGGGAACCAGATATCTATTGCAGAATCTGAATGAGGATAATGAATTTAACAGAGGTAAAATATAAGGTTATTTTGGCTTTAACACTTCTAAGAAGCAGGGGAAAAGAGGTGACTGCCTAAATAGACTTTGTCCTTTGTTCAGGCCTTGATCTCTCCTACCGTGAACAAAACTATCCTTGTTTGGAGCAGATGAATTGAGTGTTGATGGTGCTTCCACATAGAGAGGGAACCATGCGGTCATTTATACTGTCATTTCCAGGATGTGTTCTGAGATACAGAAAGAGAAACAGAAGGCTAAGCCCTGAGGTTTGACCAAACCACATGCACTTTTTCTTCTATTTAATCCCATGGGAGATTTATCAGAGCAGTACTGTTCCTTCCACTTCTGTCTTGCAGTAGGTGTTGCAAGATACCAAATGTCTCTTGTGCAATTTGGAACAACTGCAGCTATGATCAAGACTAGGATCTAAGTGCCTATGAAATTACCATGTATATTCATTGTGTCATTTCCAGTGAACCAGAGCTTTGAAATCAAAACAGATATTTACCAGAGCTAGAAAGGTATTAATCTGTACTGATGCAGCAATCCTTCTTTGAAGCCAAGGTGATTTTTGATTGATTGAATATTAAATGCTAAGTGGCCAGAATTCTTACCTGTTTCATCTTTCCTCCTAACTAAGCCCAGCTCAATGAGTACATGGAACAGTCATGCAAATCATAAACATAAAAAAATGAACACAAATAGAATATTACTAAGAGTTTTTTGCAGCCTGAACTGTATAGGTTGCCAGCAGCTTCATTAAACAGTGCAAAAACTTAGATTTTCAGAGACAAGTAGCATCCTTATTCCTTTATTAAGTTTACCTATCTTGATAGGCATCTTGGTTTAGGTATGTAATTCTCACTTGAAATTAGGATGTGGAATTTGGTGCTTTACATATGAACACCATCTGATGATGGGGGTTGGAACTGCAGTGAGAAACAGAAAAATTGATTCATGATGGAAGAAATGAGAATGAGTACTACTAGGACTCATGTTGTTTTGTTTTGCCATCCTAATTAGTAGACTACAATGGAAAGGAGTATTCAGAACAAAATACAGCTCCAACTGTCCATGGCAAATTCTGTAAGATACAAGAAATCCTGAAAAATACTCCAAATATGAAAAATCTGCCTTCACACCTTTCTTTATTGAAAGGCTGGAGCTGCACAGGTTTTGCTTGAAGGGAAAGGAAGCAAAGATTGATTTTGCTCTTCTATCCTCATTCTTAGATAAAGGTGGCCACAGCCTATTAGTAATTTCTTATTAGTAATTAAGAGTGGTAAAAAAGGCAGCATGAAGACTGAGGGGAGATATTCTCATCAAAGATTCGTATATTATAAAGAAGGCAGGCTGCTTCTTCCTAGTGTAAAAATAGATGGGGTGAAATGAGATTACGAATCTAACAAAAAGTGCAGTTAGCTTTAAAGCTCACATGTGTACTTGGCTTTTGCTAATTTGGCTGCCTGGTCTGAGTTCTCAGTTGCATCCTATGCAGGTCCATGAAACAGTATTGAATTGTAGAAAAATGAGACTGGAAGGCAATCTTGGAGATTATTTAGTCCAACTTCCTGTTTCATACCAAGATCAACTATAGCTGTTTGTGAATACTTAAAATACCCAAAAGTCTTGAATGTCAGAGGCAGCATTTCGTTAGCTTTACTTTTTAATTATTTTTGCTTATTTCTGTTTTGTGTTACTTTAAACCTATTTGCAGTTCATGCAAATGAATTTGTAGTACTTGTCTCCTAAACTGTGAATATGAAAACCAAATTATTTCGCATGGTCTTTTTTCTGTTTGAAGACTGTTAGCAAAGCCAGTTCTCTGCCATCTTTTCACTAGACATAGTGCTTAGTTTAGGCCCTGCCAGTGTAGGCATGCATGTGCAAACCGGGCCTTTCATGTAACAAGTCCTGTTTACTGTTTCAGAACATACAACCTTGTGTCTATAACTTTGCATAGTAACAGTTTCTTCCAGGCCAGATATCAGGGGATTTTTTTCAGTCTTCTGTGTTTTTGGCTCTCCAGCAGGTTTTTAAATAAAGTGTATAGAATTCTCATGTATAAAATACAGAGTGGTGCAGAAGCGAAAAAAAAAAACCCCAAAATAAAAACAAACAAAAGAAAACCGACCAACAAAAAAACAAACCCGCGAGAACTTGCAAAAAGCCGTTTACCGGGCCAGGCCGCGGCTGCTTTGTACGCCAGACCCGCCTGGCGGTGCCCGGCACGGCGTCTCCTTGGCAACGGCGCTGGCGGCGCGGGCGGGGGGGATCGCGCAGCGCCTATCGGCGCACTCCAAGATGGCGTCCGCGGGAAGCGTGGCGCGGTGTGGCGGCAAGGCCGGGCTGGGCGGCGGGCGGGCGGCGTAGGGCCGCGGCTGGGCTTTGGCGGGCTGAGCTGGGCTGGGCTGAGCTGGGTTGGGTTGGGCTGGGCTGTGCTGGGCTGGCGGCTGCTGAGATTTCTTCCTTTTCCTTCTGTTTTCCCGTTTCTTCC
>JBCJKH010057334.1:0-11859 GCA_039877255.1 Loriculus beryllinus | reverse complement strand
CGGCCTGACAGGGTAACCTAGTCCAGGCAGTTTCTGTACTCAGATGTCATTCATCTCAGGCACAAACGATGCTTTAGTCATAGCCTTTAAGAGCATTTGGAATGCGGATCCGCAGCGGAACGGTGTGTTTCTGTACAATAAAGACTCCTGTTATGAATCTTCTCACTGAAGTTCCCCCATCAGCAGAAATTGTTGCTGCTGACAGCATGCTCCACTGAATGACATGTATAGAAGTTGCTCTCTTTCAAAACAGACAGCAGAAAGATACTGCTGCTTCTTTAAAGCCAAGTGAAATCCCTCCCACTTCTTCATTCTCCCCAGCTTTAAAAGCAACACACAACTCCCTGCCTCCCTCCTATTTGCTGTACACTCATTAAAGCAAGCGTGTTGACCCATGTACTGTAAATAGCTGTCCTTCAGAGCTAGGTCACACAGCAGCAGCTCAGAGAGCCATTTGTGTGATTCACAGGCACTTCTCCCCAAAACTCTGCTTGCACTGCACGTCTCCTCACCTCTTTCAGCAGTGACCTTGGCCAGATTCCCATCTCCCTGCAAAGCCACGATACTCATCCTCTGGTGCCACTTTACAAGTGACAAACAAGGACCTGCTCGCTTCGATACGCTGAAGCCTTCAATCAGGAATGTCAAAGCAGTTTGAAAATATACACCCTGTATTAATGGGTTTTAGTGGATTTGAATGGAGGTGTTTGCTGTGTGATTTACTGTAGGGAAGCAACAACCCAGCTACTCCTTCGTGACATGCCACATCTCATGACAGATTCTCCCCTCGCACGGCTGTATAGGTGGAGATGATGGCTCTGCTCGGCAAACATCTGTGATCTATGAGGCCATGCTTCCAGTAGTGTGATATTATCACACTCCATGTGTCCATCTAGATGAGAGGCACAAAAGCATACATTAAAACCTTCGAGGTGATAAAATGTTTCCCCTTGGATTTGCCTTGTCTGAATCTGACTGCTATGACTTGTCCATAACGCTCTGCATTGGAGAATTAATCAGTGCTGCGCTACTTCAACAGGTCAGTGCAGTGAGATGGTGACTTAAACCTCCCCCTCCTTTGGCCACAGTAAGCTGCACACCAAATCACCCCAACATTTAACCATTTCCATAGGCAGAACTCAGCTTGCCAAACAGCTTTTATGTCTCCAGTGAATACGGACGACTGGGAGAGCTCCTTGTTCCTTAATTGGGGCTTCCAGGCCCTTAACTGAAATCTCAGCTATTAAACCACATGTCAGATGAATAACTCCTGTTGACCAACACTAGAAATACAACATTTCTTAAGAGCTGAGTCTTTGGCTGTCCCCAACCCAAAAAAACCCTACATTAAACCAGAAAAAGCTGCAAATAGCCTTTTCCCAAGCACCCCTTAGCACTTGAGAAGCTTTTCTCACCAGAAAGAGAACTCAAAACGGACAACCTCAATACTGCAAGAAAGCTCTTAAACAGCTCACACACAGACATGAATTTGTCCTAATGCCAAAAAGCATTTGCTAAAAGAGGGGAGGGGGAGAAAAAAAGAAATGCATTTTATCAGCCTTAACTTAAATCTGAGAGCAGGGGCAGCTGAAAGGACTGATCTTCTCAAGTTCTTTGCTAACATGCCTGAAGGCTCTATTTTCCAAGTCACACAGAACACCAGGATGACAGTTCCTTAAATAAACTGTTGCAAATGGCTTTTTAAAACATTTTCCCCCCCCCAAAAAAAGGCAGGAGAACACCATCACAATACAAAGCAGAATGTATTTGACAGGAAGATACTACCAGGAGTTAAAAGGGAAGGAAAAACACATCCAGATGCAGTTTTACCACCCAAAACTGCAGGCAGAGAGGTGTTCCAATCCGATAGCTCAGCTGCACAAGATGTTAAAGCAGTATCAAGAGCAAGGAGTTGGCCTCACGTGCGACTTGCTGCCCTGTTCAGGACATCAGCAGCATCCAGTCATTATAGGTGAGGCCAAAAGGCATATCTTTATGGAAACTTGTGGCTGATCAGAGTGGCAGTGAGCTCTATTTGAAATCTATCAGCTCTTGATGGCCAATTTTGTACTACATGAGTAAAGCAAGTTCTAATAACTCACTTGGGACTTCACTCCAGTACTTACAAGCGACGTGCTTTTCATATTCATAAAACAAACCTAATTGCCTTTCATGGATGAAATGTTTGAGGAATTTTTAATCCACGTCAGCTGCACACTCTGAAAATCCAGCCCCGTATATTTAGACCTCTCTCTCCCACCCACTCCCTTGGAACATGTTTGCTGCAAACAGACTCCAAGGCAAAGAGAATCCACCAGGCTCCTACATTAGTATTATTTAGATCAGTTTTACAGGTTACTCAAGTCAATTGCCCACATTCTCACATGCCTAAATTGAACTGAAAACACTGATTACATTTAATAAGGGGCCAAAAAAAAAGGCAGAATCTTTCCATCCTACAAAGGAAGGAGCTGTCAGAACAAGTTCACTCCTTAGCTGCAGTGTGCTACAGGAGATTCTGTGTTAAGAATGAATTGAAGCAACTCATGCAGCAACTATTTCGTGTGCATGTGCCCCTACTCAGCTCTGTTACTATGAAGGCGAGAGCTGTGTCCTCTGGAAAACCATGATTATCCCACATGTAGAAGTAGGCAGTGAGGAGTCTCCCCTCACACTGCTCTATAAGATGACAGCAGACCTGAGCATGAAGCAGCTTGCTCTCATCCCATTC
This sequence comes from Loriculus beryllinus, assembly GCA_039877255.1. Taxonomy (NCBI): domain Eukaryota; kingdom Metazoa; phylum Chordata; class Aves; order Psittaciformes; family Psittacidae; genus Loriculus; species Loriculus beryllinus. The sequence continues at coordinate 9,128 of JBCJKH010057334.1, read as the reverse complement.
AAACTCTCCATGGCTTGAAGGTCAGTGTCTGCAATACACTAAGTGTTCTCACCATGGGAAGAGGGGAGAGCTGGCTCTTGCTCCTCTAGGTACCGGGAATCACTCCTGCCAATTCTCATTGAAGGGCTCTATTGCCAGCTGCCCATTCCAAGGAGCCAAGCTTGCTACGCCTGCTGAAGCTTCCAAACAGTCTTCTCAGGAAAGCTGAGTGCAAATCAGGTGACATTAACACAATGCATGTGTGCAATTCCAGCCTGTCCAGGCTGAGAAATGCAGAGGTTTCTTGGTCTCTAATAACCCCACTAAAAACACTGCTCCATTTCTACAGCCCTGCTTCTAAAGTGCATTGCCACAGATAACCCTGAAAAAGACTGATAAATAGAAGATGTCAACACAAGAAGTGCAGATCAAGCATGCAAACACCTATTTCTGAGGCTGCCATTTCAATTTTCCGTTAAGTCTCCATTCCCCAACTGGTGTTATTGAGTCATGTAACTTCTTCAGGTCAGGAACTGTCCCACTACACCACATTTCACTGCAACTGCCTTTTGTACATGATACTATTACTGTGGTAAAAGTAAACTCAGTGTAAATGTGCAGAGGATTGCATTTTACTTTGGGAAAAGAACTATATTTGCCCTTGGGCAGTTAAAATTCCAAGTAGAACACAGGTTCTGAGCATGGCTTACAAAGAGTTTGGCTCAAAGTGAACCCTAGCGAATGAAAAAGGCTGATCTGAAGAAAGGGCACTCTGAAAACTGAGGAGCAGGGATGGGAAGGGAACTTTCCCAGTGTGAACATACACAACCGCCTGGAATTCACAGAGAACCAGCTCCCCACTCCTTGCTGCTTACAGCTTGTTAATCAGTATGGGAGATTAGACAGGATACCAAATACCAAATACAAACCCCACTGGTAGCGTGACACTGATACATGTTGGTGTCACTGCTCCTGCTTGGGAAGCAATGGGTACCAGCACCAGCCTGCTCCTGTTTGCTGGTGACCCACTCAGTGACTGAGCTTAATCTGAGATTAAGCCTCTCCTGGGCATCCCTAATGTTTGAGTGAATCGAGACTTTCTCAGCTTCTTCTGGCTTTAATGCTCATGTACACTGTGCACGTCCTTCCTCAGGCCAGCAGCAGCTTCCTAAGCAACCAACAACAGTATAATGAAACAGACTTTATGAAAGGGTGCCCTTTAGGGGTATAAAGCTTGCCTGAGAGAGGTGGCACCATTTCAGCTCTCTCCTGGTGATCAGCAACAGCCAGCATGCAGGCTAAGGATTGCTTTAAGGGATGCTACATGTGAAATACCTCACTAGCTGCACCAAGACTCAAGGCTGATACCCTTTAAGGAGCTCAGTTGGAAGAGGGATTTCTTGCTCACTGGCTATGCCAACTCACTGGCATCAGTGAGCATTTTAAAGGTGGTTTTAATGATAGGAGGGAAACCCCACACATGATGCAGCATCCAAACTGACCACTGACCCATTTGGGATGTTTGCTGAACTTTGATCACATCAAGTCCGACAGCTGCTCAAACTGAACTGCTCATTACACTTGTAAATACAAACTGATCTCACTCTGCCATTAGGCAGCCACCGTACAGTTGCCATAACAACTTCTTGTCTAATAAGTGATTTCAGATTTCCCATTCTTTGCACTAACAGAACATTTCACAAAGGTCTGAGATGGCTCTTTTCATTAAAATACCCTTCTAATTAGAAGAACTCAAAATCAGGAGAGAAAGAGCAGCTCAAAGATAATGAAAATCAAGCCATTTACTACAGCTTAACCATTAGACAGAGTAACTTGAACCCAAATACAAGCTGGATCCTACTTAACCTCTGCCTCTCACTCTCAATCACCTCCATACCCCATTACCAATTGCTTGGAAAAGACAAGCCAGAGTTCAGGGAATAACTGGTCACAATGTGGAGACTGATTTCCAGATGCAATATCCCAAATGTTCTAATAAAGTTTGTCTGTTTTCTCTACTAATACCTTACATTAGGAACCAATGAACTGGTTAAATTCCTCAACACTGTCAGAGCTGCTCAAGGTACCTTTTTGTGGTTACAGGCAGGAAGGACGCCCTTTTCCTTCCAAAAGGAAGGGAAATGCAGAAAACTAGAATTGAGACAAAACTAAAGTTAAAAAAATGTAAAATAATCAGGAAATACAAGGTTTTAAAAGGGACTTTCTGCATTAACTCATCTCCACAAGATCTGTGAATGCTTTGCTATTTGGGACAAATACAAAGCTGGTCACACTTCTTCCAGGAGATGCATCCTACACAAATACTGGGATGACGCAACATGTCCACGTTAACAATATCCTCATCCTTCCTGAGCACATTTGGGAAGTAACAAAGTCTCTTGCTTTCAGCATAAGAAGCCAAGGCTCTGCAAAGCTTCTGGGGTTCAAGCACAGTTTAAGGCACCAATCTGTGCCTCCACTTGTGTACATTTGCTTTGATCTAAATTTGAACAAAGAATCTCTTCCCAAAGTAATGGAAGCCAGAAGGTTTCTGAGGACCAGCTGGAGAACAGCCTGCCTTCGCCTGCAAGAAGAAAGCAAGATTATGAACCACACAAATGATTCAACAGGTTTCTTCTATCTTCTCAGAGTTTCCTAATGCTCTGAGACTATGTGGCAAACACTGAGCTGCTGAGGGTTTCTGTGAACTGAGACATACTGAAGCACAGGTACATTATCTCTACATGACCCTGCCAGGAATTGCCTAAACACAGGCAGGGTTTTGAAATGAGCTACTACATTAGGGGCTCTACCTTATAATTCTGACAGGTACAGAACAATCACAGAGTGTATATTTAAACGTAAAGACAATGCTACCAGTAACAGACTGGCTGCATTTATATGCATCTCCTCTTGAGCAATGGGAAGAACACCTACAGACTGGAAGATGTGGTTCCATGAGTTAGGTAAAGACATGTTTACCTACAGCAACGGACCTGCTCCTAAGGGAAGAGAGAAGCAAAGGCAAAGCCTTTAGCCCAGTGAGGTTTTGTTCTCTCAACTTTTAAGAGTCCTTTTCCCATTGCTAACAAACAAGTGAGCAAAGCAATAGGGGAAACCCATCAGCAGAATGACTAAGCAAGCAAAGCAGATGAGGCTTGTCCATCCTAGATAGGATCTGTATCCTCAGCAACAAGTTTCTTCTAGGTAAAAACCTAACAATTCCCCAGACAGATGCAGAAATGGAAAAGCCATTCTGGATGATCTGTGCAGATTCATCATAGTGGGGAAGATGACGCTCTGCAGATTGGCCTTCAAGCCACTTCAACTTCTCAGGGCTCCTACAATGCTTTTTTCTCCCCTGTGTTCTCCAAACATTTATGCTTTTTATTGCCTGTACATTGCATGGATTTTGAAACCAAAACACGGTGTGAAACAATATACCCAAATACAAAACATCACATGAGGAAGGAGATTGCCAGGACAAGCTTGACTAGTACCAACCCTGCAAGAACCATGCAGCACCTTTCCCCACAAAGGATGATCATAGAATAGTTTGGGTTAGAAAGGACCTTAAGATCATCCAGTTCCAACCCCACTGACCATCAGCACTGAGGATGCTACCAAATGCCTCCACCCTCTTCAACAGATGCTTAATTAAAACTTCACCATAGTTTATGAAATCAAAGGGAAGTCTCACTAATTCAAACGTATTCTTAATCCAGCCAAGGAAAACGCACAATGCTGCTATTTTTGGTGAGAATTCTTCTGGCTGAAATCTGAAATCAGTTGGAAGGGTCTGTGGGGATTCTCTAACTGTGCTTTTAGCCAGGCACATATGAAATGTGCAGCTTAAAGACACAGTATGTGAACAGAGAAGCAAACTGGGAACGAGCTGTCCTCACACTGCAACCTCTCACATAGAGGTCTCTATTAGAAGCATATGGAGTATATATTTAAGTATCTTGTGCTGGAAGAGATAAAACTGCATTACTCAAAAACGCATGTTCTAATACCTTCATGAACTACAATCTGCTTTTGTGCCTATAAAATGAATCCAGTCTTAGAGCCCTAGTATTAAATGGCATTATACTAATTACCTAGCTTCACACATGTACGTAGTTTTTCCAAGTTGCCAGATCCATGACTCGGGAGTTATTTGCTCCTTTAAAAAACAAAGGGATCCATTTTCATATTCAATGCGGATTTGCCTTACAACAGAATCCATTGTCACAGAGTGAAAGCAGATCCAAATAATCTTATAAAACTAAAAGCACTCCATCAGACTCTCTTTTGCATGACTAGCACTAAATGAACAGCAGAAGGTTGGATCCTTCCCAACTGACCAGCTACAGGAATACCTATAAAAGCACTTAAACTCTGAGGAGAGAACTCCTTGTGCTCTCTTCACAGCAGGAAAACACAAAGTTCATCTTTCTGGTATTATACAGCATATGCTGTGGGCATCTAGTTACTGCTACCTTGTCCTGAGAAAAGCTTCCCATAGAACAGGGCACAATACTTCAGTGGTTATGGCTTTGTTTCATTCTAATGCAATGAATGAAAGGAGAGATGATGCAGACCTCAGCAGCACGCTGCAAACACATCACTTGATTGGTACCAGACCCTAAGATTATGCTGAGCACATTAAGCACTGACTTCTGGTGCTGGGGAAAGGTTTGTCTTTAAAAACGTGGTTTACTTACAGCATAGCAAAGTAGTAAGTTTACTCTGAAGGGAACTTGTGTATGTGGACAAGAAAGGCTGGGTTAATTCCTCCTAGGGGATTACCATGGGCTGCTGGCTGCAATACATTCCTCTATTCCTGCACGTAGCCATCAACTCATTCATTTAGGAACCACTTTTATTCCAAGACTCATAAAAATCTTAAGACAGAAGAAACCTGAAGAAAGGCCTTAAGTGCTTCTTAGGGAAAGGAAAATAAAATGGTGTTTATGCACCTCCCAAGCTGAGGCATTTTCTCATTAAAGGGAGCGGAACGAAACAGCAGCTCTGGAAACAGACTCTGTTCACCACATTTATTATCAATTTAATAGCCCTGAATGGAAACTGCAAGTGCTTTTGATAAAAATCAATTGCAAAGCTGTCTGCCTCACCGGTGCTTCAATAAAGTGCCTCAGTATCTTTTGCTGAAGCCTTGTTTTTGTAGTCTCCTTAAACAATACTCTCTATTAAACCACTGTACTGTTCCTCCTCTGAAAACAGCCTGGAAGGCAAGTGCCTGAACCAGCACCCTTCATTTAGACCTCCCTTCATCAGCAGGGAACAGGGGGGTAAATCCTGATCAACATCCCCAGTTACGCAGAACACCTTCATTCCTACTATATAGCTTAAAATTACCTTTCAGGCTTCTGTGCATTTAAGTCTGGTGCTGGACCTCTCTCTTTGGAAGTCTTAGGCTCCAAGTCAAGCAGTCTTCAGGCTTGAATGGCTGACTTCAGCACCACACAAAGCCCTGACCACAGTCCTTTTCCAAACCAGACCTGGATGTGCCCATCCATGGCCCCATTTCACACACCACTGCCCCAACTCCCCCCTAAGGGAGCCGGGTGGGGGGACAGCAGCAAGATTTGGTTTACATTCAAACACATCAGCACTCTATTGAAGCCTTTGTAAAATCTCCAGAGGTAAAAAAAAAAACCTCAAAATGCTACAAAATGGAACTGGTTTTCCTGTGTCCTCATGTGGAAGCCATATGGTCTCTATCAAGTAAGCAAAAACGAAGGCACCAGTACTCCCCGCTCTTGTAATTCAATCAGCTTTAATCATCTGAGATGTTTCTGCTAACCGACTGCAAGGGTATTTGTTCTAATAACCTTGAATCGAGTGGTGACACTTTAAAGATGGCTCCCTTGAACAAAGAGAGATAAAACACAATTTATGGCAGGATGTTCAATCTCAAGGCAAATTCCCACTATTGTAAATTGCTGCTTTCTCCCCTAGGCCAGCCCCTCGCCATACAGCAAGCAGTCTGTCTTTGCTGGTTTACTACTCGTCCTCCTGCATTTCTCCTCCTCACTGCTCTGGAGGCCTGTTCACAATAACCCTTCTCTAAAGATTTAGTCCATCGTATTCACAGCACTAAGTGGGAAAAATCAACGGCTCGGTTATAAGAACCAGGCCAACACCCAGAGCCACAAAGGATCAGAAACCTGCCATACCCAGCAGCCTATGAAGCCCACAGCACCCACTTCCACCCCCCAGACCCTTGCCAGCTTCCCTAGGGCTGGTGGCACAACCACCCCTCAGCTGGCCAGAGCCACCAGCACAAGCTTCCAGTGAAATCTCCAGTGTCCTCCAGGCTCCCTGTGCAGCATCACCAATGGTTACTGGGTTCAATGCATGCTGAGCACGCAGCACTGGTTAAAAACCTCCCACGGTACACCAGGAACAACACACAAGCCCTAGATCTTCCCAAGGAAGCCTGCTAGGAAGCACTGACCACCAACACTGTGGTGGGCTGAAGGGACCAGGAAGACTTCTAAGTGCCTTGGGATGCTGAAGAGCACCGTTTGCTCACACAGCCTTTAGGCAGGGTTGGATTCTGCTACAAAGTCCTGGCTGAGGTTTTCAGTTTATATGCAAAGTGATGCTATTACCTCCCTCCAGGTAAAAGGCAATATGGAATGAACAAGATAAGTTCAGGAACCTCTCAGATAGCAGCCCAGCGCCTTCCACACAACAGCCCCATCAAAAGCTCCCTCCTCCACTCAGGAGAGGACCTTGCTGGAGGCACAAAGGCAGTTCAGTGTCCACAGGTCAATCAAAGCATCAAAGCAAAATTAAGTGCGGTTTGTAATTACTGGCCATGGTGATGGCTTATACAGCTTTGGTTCTGCCACCACTGGAAATTAAATAGAGACTATTATAAAACCAGTTCAAACTCAGGTAGCTTTCAGCGATGAGGAACCTTGCTGCCGTTTAAACTGGCACTTTAGATGCAGGAGACTCCATCCATCTCTATTACAAATCCTCCGAGCTCATCCTTGCATTACTTTGCCACATTAAGCAAAAGAGTTCACATAAAAAGCGTGTCTGGCTTCAGACATTATCCAGCTAAAGAGGAGGAAAAGAGAAAATCCCTTGTATTACCTCTCCCCAAAGCTTCTCCCACATCTTTGTTCCTTCAGACCTGGCATTTCTTTGAAGACATCGTGTAGCCCTAATTAAATCTTCGTGCGAACTCACTGCTACTTCCTGGCAGAGCACACACATTCTTGGTGTGCTGATGGACCTACAGGATTTGCTGCACTCCTCCCTTCTGGTGAGTGTTAGGCCTTGCTTGAAAACATCACAACTGTGTTCAACACAATATGTTGAACCAGAAATACAAAATCATTCAGTTCCTTTGAAAGGATGAAGAGGAACATAAGTGAAAATCATATTCCACAAGCTCATTGAAAAAAAAAAAGCCTGTGGAAACAGTGGGCAAATAGCACTGTCTGAGAACAAGGCATGCTTTTGTTTCCCTGTTGTCTCAGAGAACGGATAACTGGCAGGGATATGAGCAGCAGAAATATCTCCCTTCCAAAATAAGATCTGCAGCTCCCTCTTCTCCCCCCTGGAATGAGAATCCATTCTTAAAGCACAGCTGAATTTTGCATTAAGGGAAGCTGCATTAGAAGCCACTCACCCCCCCCCCCCCCAACTTTAGCTGATAAAAGCAGCTTCTTTGGAGCTTTGTGTTCAAAGCCTCCAACTTGGAAGTAACTGCTCAAAGAGGCGATGGAAGAGCTGTGAAAACCTTTGCAGAGGTTGGAACACATAAGGTTAGAAAAGCAGCTTTTAGTGCTAAATGCCCTCCCGGCAATTCTTAAGGAAGCCCCTTTAAAACACTTACTGATGCTAAAAGGAACTGACAATAAATAGATGAGAAATGTTTGCCTTCCCTTTAACAGCACTCACTGTAGAAGGGCTGTCCAAGCAACTATCAGCCAGCTGTCCTGGCAGATGTGGTCAGATGGCCAAACACAAAGCAAAGGCACTTTAAAATCATGTTTAACTTTCCCTGTTCCCACTATTACTCTCAGCACTTCTCTCCCTAAGCAGAGGAAATAACAACCCCAGATGGCTAAAGCAAACCAGCAAGTTATACAGATGCTCCATAGAGCCTGACAAAGCAGAGTCCAGCCATTTTCAGTGCATGGTGGGAGACTTACCATGTAAGGGCCTTTCACCTCTGCAAGGCATGGGTGAGGAAACCACTATAGAATAACCCCTGGGCTTTGAGGCCACGAGCAGGTCCTCTGCCGAGCATTTCCACTTTAATTTCCAGTTGGAAATTGAAGGAACAAGTGGACCAAGATTCCATAAATTAACATGGAATAGCTATAGGCTATATATGCTATATATGACTCCTATATAGGGCATTGGAACTCCTGTTGTTTTGAAACGCAGAGCATTCAACTGCACACGGCCTTGGCTCCTGGGACTGTAGGAACCTGAGCTGCTCTGCTCCTTCCCAATGTAATGAACCTTTTAGTTCTTCAATGTCTAAGAGAAGAGAGTAGAAGGCAAAGCCAGGTCATCCAACCATGGGCAAGGCATCAAACTGTGTACAAGTGGCACCCAAGCCTCCTCCCATGGTCCTGGCTGTGGCAACCCAGCCCAAAACTAGACCTACCACAGCTGAGAGCGAAAACATCAGAGAGGGAAGGAAGGAGGAGCACCCATGGCAGCCCACAAAGGCCCTGGCCACTCTTACAGTGGAAGCACAGCCAAAATACCCTGTCTGATGTCCACAAAGCATTAGCAAACCACAATGGAAGCTCTGGGCTGGAAACAGAGCACTGTATCCCTAAACTGCAGCACCCTCCCTGCACATGCACAGGACCGGGGGGTTCCACACTTTGGGTTAAAGGCAGCAGAACCCCAGTGGTGCTCCGTAACCAGGCACACACAGGGAGGAGAAGGAAGTGAGGAAGGAGGGCAACAACCTGCCTTCATCCACCAACCACACTGAAGTGGTGTCGCTCCCCCCCACATAGCAAACAGCCCCCACTGCTGCCCATAGACCCCTCTGTGACCCACACTAAGACATACAGCACCCACCAAACCCAAACCCTCCACGGCCAGAGCCCCCCCCAACCCATACCAACCCCATTAACCCCCCCATACCCCCCCAGAGG
>JBCJKH010057333.1:0-17666 GCA_039877255.1 Loriculus beryllinus | reverse complement strand
TAGCTATTAGGTGTAAAACACTGCATATAAATTAGTATGTATATTGATAAATATATATAACGAAAGTAAAAATGTATCCCAAAAGGAACATTCTGTGTTTACTACTCAAACAGGATTCCATTGGCTGGATTTTCAAAAAGCATTACTTGTGCTGACCTTTTCTAAGATCTAATGTACAACATGTCAATGCATTATTTTTATGGAATTAGAAACTACTACTACATGTGGCAGCCTACTACTAGCCTCTCCAAATTTTCTGTTAGTTTGGACACAGTAGTGACTTACAGAGTTCTTACCTTCCCCTTCATTTTCATTTGATACCAATAGAAATATTTGAGGCTTGAATTATAGGTTTGAACAACCACACTGCTTATGCAAGATTTTTATTTATTCCAGACCATTTCAGTGATCCAGTTAACTGTGAAGCATCACAAATATTTGTGCCAGGAAAACTAAGTGGGAAGTGGGAAAACTAAGTGGGAAAATCTAAGTGGGAAAACTAAGTCTAGAAGGAGGTGTAGGAGAGCTGTAGGAAGAAGAGGATCAAGATTCACTGACATCAGCAGTAACTATTGCTGATGAAATGGCAGATAGAGACAGATGTTAGATGTTTTGTTCAGCATCCATCCCGCAGTGAGGCTGTAGGCAGAAAAGCTCTGATATTTCTTAGCTGTTGTAGGAAGCCTGCAAAAGTGCATACGGGAGTTAATCAAAATTATCTCCAACCCCACCAGTGCAATGTTAGTTCCCTGGTATTGTGATGCCAATTAACTATGGATGTTGTTCACTATTGATCATTTCAGTATGAAATTCCCAACTACTTGGCAGTGCACACTTCTGGGTTTAGGTAAGATATTCACCATTATTCCCACTGCTTTACATGACTTTGGATCAACTAATCTATTTAGTTTACAGGGTCAAACATCTTAGTAGAATGATAGCTTTGTGATGGTTTCATAATGCAAATGAGAAAGTTGATGATTTCTGAAGCCAAGAGGTAACAAGTGCTACTAGTGACTGAGTCAAGTTTGTTGTAATCTTTACTTTGAAGATACACTGGAGTTCTCAGAGGTTAATGACCCACTTGTGGTAGAGCTTTCCTTCAGACTTTAGCTCTGTTTTATTCTTGATAGAACTATTAACTTCTACACTAACCTTTCTACTTGTTACTATTACACACATTCTGCCCACTAAAGCTTTCTATTGATTTTTGCTTGTGAGCTTTTATAAAATGTAGGTTTAAATACATGGGGTTTGTGGTTCTGTTAGCATTGGATGGTATACAGACAGACAATGATTAATTTGGAGGATTTTATTGTAGATATATTTTACAGTCACTTCGGCAATACCATTGTCCTTAGGTTTTGTTACCTGAATCATTTGCTTTAATTATTCCAAATATCTTTCTAATTGCTATAGTTTCCAGTAAAAAAAGCAAAATTTACACTATGCTCAATAGTGTTAGCAAAATACATTGAAATACTGGAAATTTTTCCAATCCTTCCAAATTTATTATCACTGGGAGAGAGGACCCCAGAGGACTGCAGATATGACAAAGGATAATGGGTTCAAACTTAAAACAGGGAAAGTCTGGGATGGATATAAGGAAGAAGTTCGTTACTGTGAGGGTGTTGAGGCACTGGAGTGGGTTGCCCAGGGAAGTTGTGAATGCTCCATCTCTGGCAGTGCTGAAGACCTGGTTGGACAGAACCTTGAGCGACATGGTCTAGTTTGAGGCATCCCTGCCCATGGCAGGGGATTTGGAACTAGATGATCTTAAGGTCCTTTCCAACCTAACCCATTCTATGATTCTATGATTCTTGCCATCTGGAATCTAGTCATGTGTTAGAAAATCCTACGTTCTCCTTTTAACATTATATTCTTCTACATCTTCACTTTGTTTATAAGATTTTCATGCCAAGATCCCAAAGACATACAATTTTTTTTATTTGGTAACACAACCTGAGGTGAATGACTTAGAAATAACTTCAGGACCAATCCTAATTTTTAGGGCTTTAAAAATTATTATTACTATTTTATTGTATTTTTCGCTCTCTATTTTCAAGATTTTAAAATATAATATATACAGCTGGACATCCTCAATTCCCTTCAGTCAATGGCTCTATTTCATCTCTAATTGAAACACTGAAGCGGTATGCCCATAAATATTTGGTGACTAAAATATTGGTTTTATCTAACATTTTGAGTCAAAGATGACTTTTCTGGTATTGCTGTATTGCTGGTTGTATTTTCTAAATAGAAAATCAAGCACTAATCAGTGCCAATTTGTCATAGAAGCAAACAGGAATTTTTCCTCTGCTAGAAAAATAAATCAGAGGACAAAATGTTTCTGGTTTTTTTGGGTTTTTTTTTGGGTTTTTTTTTTTTTGGTGGCTATTTTTTAACCTCGCTGTAGGCAGCTAGTGAAAGCAGACTGCAGGTAAAGTACATTAGGCTGGCTGGAACCCTTGTGCTTTGCAAAATTACTTGTAGTTGTTCTCCATGGGGATTTTACATCAAGGCAGCTATTTCAACACTATTGTTTTTACAATGGATGGCAATAAAAGCTTGGATGTTTCCTTGTTTGATTAGGAAAAAACCCTATGTACACCCAGCCCTGGAACCTGAGCATGTTACTACAATGAAGATGCTTGGAAATTAGTTTCCATTTTAAAAATTACTAATAAGAATTCTTTGCATTATGGATCAAATTTCTATCTGTGCATTCACGCTTGGCTCCCTTGATTTGATTGCTCTATACATTTCAGAAATCACTGTAACTTTGAACAAGAATTATTTTCAATAAGACATTATTCATGTATGCCCAAGAATTAGGCTTTGAGAGATTTGTACTAATATTTTCTATTATGTTTGTCAACAGGGTGGCATTCTGTAAGTTTCACTTTGATATTCAGATTCAAATATTCACAACAAAAATATGAATGTCTCATGATTGCAGCTGTGCAAATAGCAAGGGATTACAACAACTTTGAAGTTGGATTCTGTTCTTACTCTTTTCATTATTCATTTCCCTGTGAACAGTAATGGCAGAAATTTGGGGAACTTGCTTAAATTGATGGACAACAATGCATATTCACATCTGAACATTTTACTATGGTAAATAGGCCCTGTGCAGCAGTGTATGTATAAAAATAGCCCTGCCCTAAGCTCTCAGGACAGATGCCTGTCACTAATACGCATTCAATAATTTGAAATGGGCAAATGGGTGATTTTACATCAATGCACTTTTAGACTGCTTAATGAAGCCATAGCTGCATTCAGTACAGAAACAGTAACTATACAAGGATCTCACTGAACTCTTCAGAAGGAGTTTTGCGTGTATTGTTCTGTGGTATCAACGTAGCAAGAGAAAATTAAATGTGAAAATTAAATGTAAAAATTTGCTGTAAGCAGCAAAAGAAATCTAGCATTCAGCAATTTAGGTCATGATTTTTCAGTCAGACAGAAATAAGAAGTTTTAAAAAATCTGGTGGTTTTGAGCATTGCCAGAATATGAGATGTTGGATATAGATGGATAATTGAGGAAAAAAGACAAAGAAAAGCTTAATGTAGCCCAGTTAAATTACCTGAGCCTGAATTATCTTTTTCTGTCTAAGTTGTCTCTGTGTTTATTCATTCAGTCATTCTGTAATAATAATTGTATCACATTACATGTATGGGAAGAAAACAACTCTATCACTTGAAAAGTAAACTCAGAAATAATACTTTTAAGTGTGTATTACCAGTCCAGAGGCAAGAATTTGTCAATAGATAATATTTGCTGGGCAATTTGCATAGGAAACACCATCTTGAAATCTATGTCATTTACAAGCAATGATTTAACTCTATTAAATCTATTGAATTAGTATATTAATAACACAGATAGATAGCTGTTCCTTCCCTGAACCAGTCCAAGTTAGCTCAAAAATAAGCCCATATTTGCATAAAGGTTTATGAAAGTGTAACTTTTCAGCAAATTAGAGCAGTTTCAAGCAAAGCACAAAACCAGAAGGTCTTAATATGGTGTAATACTTCACAGTGAAATTTCATGCAGCTGAATAAATAAAACTACTATCATAGTGAAGACAATGATCGATGATTCAGTGAAGCATGTTTCCAAGAACTAAGCCAACTCCATACTGCCAGAATGGAAACCAATTTAGCACAAACTAGTGAGTTGAGAAGAATTGGTTTGCTTGAAAAAATCCAACCTGAACCAACAACCTTCTCGTCTTTGTAAACAATGAAGCAATATAAAATGGAATGTCACAAGTTCTGAAAGCACAAATTTCAACTGCAATTCAGGAACAGACAAGGCCAAAATATGACTCTAAACTAAGCAATTTTCTCTGTAGAGAAAGCACTATTTTCTATGAAAAAAAAAAATTGGGTTTAAATTAGAAAATAAAACCACCATGTATATACACACACACATATACATAAATGTTTATTCTGTTATGATGCCACTCAAAAACCATCATACACAGGACAACATCTGAGCATATCTCTAACCTTTTCTTCTCTATGTATCTGATTGCATTTTTTGAACCCTTTAGTTTTCATGATCTTTTTACAAAGAAAAAGCATCATTATATACCACATAAAATATAACTCCATGAACATGGATAGAGGAACATAGCACTTAAAAATTGAGGTATGATGAATAGGAACAATGATTCTAGATGCTATATGTGTCATGACACTATATATTAGATTATATCCTTTTCAGCTGAAATGTTTTGGTTTTTTAAATTTTGCCTCAAATAAATAGGGAAATTTTAATTCTAGTTAGAGTTGTCAAGCGTTTTCAGCTCAAATTTTAATCTTTAACTGTTTAAAACACAGAACAATTGCAAAAGTGAGAGGTGACAGCATCAGGGTTCCACTACTACTGCTCCAGCTCCTTTTAAGAACTCTGATTCAGGTTGTAAAGTCATATCAAGGCTTTTTGCAGGAATAGTATGTAAAAGCCATTCCTGCTTTTAGAAATACACAGGGGAAATAGTTCAGTGGTTGTAAATTGTTCAGGGAAGAATTTAGAATCATAATGTGGATAAAAATATTTCTTTTGGGCCTATTTTGAACTACATTGAAAAATTTTTAATATAGTTATTTCTTCTTAAGTCAAGTCCTGCAAACCCAAACAAATCCATGAAGTTATAATATACAATGAGAGATTTTAAACTAAAAAGATCAAAAAGTAAAATGTGAAACCTCCTATGTGTTTATAACAAAAAGATGAAAGAATTGGAAAATCTTAATTGAAATGAGAGTTAACGTGTATAGGTAAGTTATTTCTGTGTTATTACACTAAATGAGGCACTATAGCAAAAATATTTTGAATGGCTCAATTAAAAAAATTTGTAACATATCACAATTTATGACTACCTATTCTAACCTAGAATTACAGTGTCACTTAAGATGCTAAATATCTCATCCTTTTTGCATTCTAAATGTAAATTCCTACATCACTAAAATACCCATTTGATTTCATATTGATAATAAAAAGTTGAACATGGTTTCCAATGCATTCAATATGATGGAATGTGAGACATGGTCCCAAACACCTTGGTCAGAAAAACGTAAATTTGCCACTATTGCTCCAGCCTCCAACTGCAATGTGTTACTGCTCTCAGTACATGGGCTTTAATGTCACTGCTTCTTTAACTTGCCTTTTGCCAAAAGATCTAATTTCCATGAAAAAAACCCTGAACTCCACATCTCAAGAACGCACACCATCAGCATTGCAGTAGCATGAACTTTGGCTAATCCAAATGGTAAAACAGTCCCAGTGTGTTTGGATTAGAAAGGATCTACCCTGTAGTGGTTTGTATTAAATTATGATGAAGGTCGCAGCACAATCCCCAAAAGACAAATACTGATATCATAAAAATGACTATGCTCAGTAACTGGCACCAGTGCTGACAGACTTGCAGAGAGGCCAAAGATTCAATTGACCTAAAGACTAAACAATGTTGGTTTTTTTCTTTCCTGTGGAAATGCTCCCTTTGAATCAGACCTGAGATACAATTATCATGGCAGCAGTTCTCCGTGAAACAAAGCCATTCCTTATAAAAATATCTTTAAAACAAGGAAAGCAGAAAAAAATGGATTAAGACATGAATTTGAATAGTTCAGGTTCTTTTTGAGGAGGTAAAGTCTGCCTTTATTCATTGCATTCATTATTCTGAGCAATACACACACACAAAGACATACATGAATACATTTAAATGCAAACTGACTGAAAACTAGACCCAATGTAGAACTGTGTACCTGATTTCTATTCTGAGATTAGAATATATGCCTGGTAAAGATGATATTGTCTGGATGCTAGCGCATGCAAGACAGATTCTGTTCTCAGCCATACCACCTTAATTCCAGAGAAATCCCACAGATGTCAATGAAATAGTATTGGATTTGTAATGGAGTGAGAACAGAATATTGCCCAGCATATCTTTTTTTTTTTTTTTTAATATATTTTATTTTAAGCAAAAGGTACAGAAGAAATCTTCCTTTGTTCCCTTGTTATCAATCAATGACCATTGCTCGGTTAATGTATTACAATAAAAAATCTCAACGGTGCATTGAGCTGCTTGACTGTAATATATCAGCAGATCAGTGGTTTGAAAAAAGAATATGGTCAAATGCAAGACAACCTTCTCGAATTAGATAATTTTCAAAGATTTCATGCATTGAATTTACAATGGGTTAGTAGAAGCAAGTAAACAGGGTTAACTGACTAACTGGAGATCTCACAGGACTTTTCAAAGTGTTACACTCCCTCTTGTTTCCCCATTGTTAAAACCAAAGATAAATTATACATTAATAATTTAAGAATGCTTGTCTCCAGATCTGAATACTGCAGTTGGGCTTATCTCTAATGCTAAGAAACTCCTACATGCTGGAAACCCAAGACAATCCCAAATCCTCAGTGTGGGAAGTACTCAGCCCTTCTGTAAATCCTGCACAGCATCCGTGCACATGCCAGTCCAGTCTTATGCAACCAGTCCTGCACCTGCTGCTTCAGTATCCTGCTCCTCAGGCCATCACCTCAAGCCTTGCCTGTTTGCAAGCCTTGACTGTGCCTTTTTATAAGCAGTTCTCAAAGCTTCTAGCACACGTTTCATACATCTTGAAGGCAGAAGTAATTCTTCAAACAATGGTGTTTATAGCACTGAGTTAGGAGCTAAGAGATTTAATGAAAAAGTGATATTGCATGCACTCAAGAAAAAGTGAACCAAATGTAAATGGACTTCGGCAGTCTCCTCTGCTGGTAGTCTTCTCTGTCCTTTGTTTTTAATGTCCATGAATACAGAGTTATCCATGTGAAGTCATTACAAATTCTGTCTAGCTGGGAAACTAACACAATGAACTACAACTCTTTCCTATTGCTTTTTTTCATTTTTTTTTTTCTTTTTTTAGCACTTAATGTTAGTGGGACTGCAGAACTCACCTTTCTGGGTTATTTTCAGGGTTCATTCATTTCCAGATGAATCCTGTGTCACCACTGCAAGTGTCACCACTGCAGTGTCACCCTGATGGGAGCCATCTCACTGCAGCATCAGTTCTTTCTGAATACATTTCCTTTCTCTAAGAACTATCTCAGATCTTTAATCATACTTACACATGGAACTGATGGTATTTACAGAGTGGGCATGTGCATATTTATTTGCATTCAAGCAGACATTTGAACATGAAAAGCAAGAAGAAGTGTTCCTAGATGTGTAATGTCTTCCATGCAAACAAATGTATACTCTTGTGGGTGAAATTGTTTACATAAAAAAACCCCAAACCTGTTAAAAGCCAGAGCTAAAAGCTTTGCACTGCATGCAGTTCTGCTGCTACAAAGAATTTTTTATTCATACATCCCTCTTTTTCATTGACATCATATATTTCTGTAATGGTGCATAATTAAACATTGACAAATCTAAATCAATAAACATCTTCATTGGATGGGGTGGCATCAGCACTTAGAAGTGCTGCCTATAGAGAAGCTCTGGGGTCTCAAAGATCAGATTATGTATTTCAAGATATTGGCATTTCTGATTTGTTCTGGTCTGGGAATGAAATAAAGAAAACCTATCTGTTTTGCTTTTGATTTTTTTTCCCTCATTGAGAAATAAGAAGAGTAAATAAATAAATAATTATAAAAAAATCTTGGCCAACAGAAACAGTTACAATGGCTCAGTAAAGTCTTCACGTAATACACATTTTTAGAATAAGATTTCCATGTAACAGAAGTATGAGGTGATGACTTCTCTGCAGATCTAGTTTAGTGTCAATGAACTAACAGAAGTAAATGAAGAGTTTGGCTTTGCTGTATGCTGTGGTTCACCAGATGGAGCTATTCCAGACATCTGTATTTATCTGGCAGTAAATGTAGAGTGCCTTAAGAAACGCTTCTTGTCAGATACAATACCTTTTTTAAAGCAAATTGAATGTATCACCAATGAAGTTTGTTCTTCATATTCAAACTTGCCTCTGAAGCACACAAGCAAACAATAATCCCTTGTGCCAAAGTATTAGACTTTATTTAATTAATCAAAGCTCAACAGAGATATTTTAAGTAAGGGTTTTTTCTTTTCTTTATTTTTTTCTTTTCTTTATTTTTTTTTCCTCCTAATGGTTATATATGCAGCAACAGCAACAGAATCCAAGCACTGCATGTGTAGAAAATTACTGTTCTCTCTAACATGGTATTTCTGTTTCTGTTCAGGACTAGAAATTGCAAACATACAACAAAAGTAAGCAGAAAAAACAAACAAAAAAATTCCCATTACTCAAAACAGCCAACTCAGAAAACATCAAAGGCCTGAGGTGATATAAATGAGCACAGGTGTACTATAAGGTCAGAAAAATTGGAAGTTAAATTTGTCTATGCATTTTTAATCAGTCTTTCCCATTTGTTTGTTTTAGGATATGCTCTACTATTGTCACTCTAATGGTAGAACTTAATAATTGAATATTAATAATTTGCATTTTTCAATTCTAAGTAATCTCAAAGGACTTGCCAAATAATTAATTCATCCTTACATCATACTTGTAAGTAGAAAGGAAACAGTGTCTTGTTATTCCATATGGAAGAAAGAAACAGAGAGAAGGTTCACACAGAAAGTTAATGCCAGAACTGGAACTGGCTCTTAGTTCTCAAATTCTGCTTCCTGAAACTCAAATTATGGGCTGTACTGAATTAGTGCAGTAGTGAAAGGATTATTTGTGTTAGATCTTGTATGGTCCAGAAGAGCATGAAAGAAATTTATAATAAACTGCTTGCTATACAATGCAGCATATCTCACAAGAGTGTTAAGAAAAATCATGTTATTACCATTCAGTATTTTGCAATCATAATTCCATAACAGTTCCTGAAGGCTTCAAATCTTTAGCTACATCAAAGTCAAAGAGAAGTAAGGATGTCCTCAAAGTCATATATAGTCTTAAGTAACTTGTGAACTATTAACAGGTTAGTGGGTTGCCTCAAGCAAGCAAGATAAGCTTGTTAATATATGTTAAAAAGGCATAAGGTCCCAACTGAGTGATTACGTCCCATGGGCAGCAAGTAAAACATTAACCATGACATTTCTGGCCTTCTAAAGCTTGGACTTCTAATTTCAATCCTAATATTTAAATAATGGTCCTAATATTTTAAAAAGGGTGGTTTCTTTTTTTTTTTTTTTTTTGTTTGTGTGTCTGTCTGTTTGTTTGTTTGTTTTTTGGTTGGTTTCTTTTTTTTTAAGGCAAAATACCTACAAAAGGACCAAGGCTATACTACAAGAAAATATTTTAGCTGTACAAGGTAGAGGCCACACAGCTTTCCATTATTTCAGGGATATGAGGGATGAGGAAAGTTACCTAGACCATCAGTTGTGCAATGCACACATTGAACAATGCAAGGCACGGAGTGAGTGAGGCAGGATCAATCCCTGCAGCTCACAGAGGCATTGTGCACTTCTGCAGAGATGAAAGTCATCAAAATCGTAGTGTCACAAGGACACTCATCAACACTACAGAGGTGCAATGGCATTTGTTGTAACATGTTGCTGTGCCAGAAACACCTTTCCCTGTGATGTTTCCACTCAAGACAGTGACTTGTTCATGTCAAAGTGTGCCCTACTGGACAAGCTATAAGAACTGGCAGCTCCAAACTGTATATGTACTTCACATCACAGTCATAAGATTAAAAGCAAAACCGAAGCAACAAGAAAAACCACAAACGATTTTATTTTTTGCAACATTACAAGATAGCTAGGCCAAGTTCTCTACTTTAACCAATGTGCTCTACCACTCCTAACAGTTAATCTAGCATGACTGGGAGCAGAAATCAGATTATTATAGCCTTTGACAGAAAGTGATGTTGTCTTAAGAGTCTTTTGTGAAACTGTAAACACTTTTAACATGTCTTTGAATGGAAAATATAGCTTGTCAATCTATATTGACTCAGTGTAAAGAAAAGCCCAATATATTAAGCTTAGATCATTCAAGCATTTATTTTCTCTAATGATTAATTTTACAATATAATTTTATGCTTTCACAAATCAATCACGTTAATCATAAGAACTCAAAATTAATGTTTACACTGCATTTGTCTTCTGGTTTAACACTTCTGAGCAGTGCTTGACTGAGCTAAATACAGTATGAGAGAAACAGAGCATAGGTACTGCGGCTAAGTTAAGACTATAAGTTTACTAATAAGGAAAGAGTGTGATTTTTAACTTACGTTCTTCAGGGGCCAAAACCCATGCCACTGAATAATATGCCTAACTTTTCTGAAATCGGGTAACTAGTAAGAAGCATGATATGATTATGCATCATAAAGGTAAATCCATGGTGTGTAATCTATACGTTTTATAACCTACAAAAGAATGTTATTAGTCTCCAAAGCACTCCCTCATGGACCATGTGTAAAATGGACCAGGGAAAATGAGATAATTTCGGGGGGTGGGGTGGGGAGGTGGGGAGGGTGGCATTTAGATCTCAGAGAGAAGAGTATAACACTGTTTCTGTGTGGCTGTGACTTTTTTTGTGCCGTCTTCCTTTCTGGAACTCAGTTCGTATGTGGACAGAGAAGGTGGCAATCCCAAATCTGCATGTCATTGTGGTTTGGACTTTAATCCCTAAGCTAAAGGATGAAAGTACAAAGGGTACAATGCTATTTTGCCTCCGTAGTTTATTTCCATGAAGTACATATTAGCACACTATAACTGTTAGAGGATAAATTTTCAAATAAATGAGAAAAAATAGACAAGATAACAGAAACAATATATGTGACATTCCATATAAGGAGAATAATAAATAAGAAGTCAAAAAGAGAAAGTGATGGTATCATAAAACCAAATAGCTTAAAAAAGATCAAAAAATCCTGTACATTATTCCATTGCTGTGAACTTGGTAATCAAGTTTTGATGCTAGCTACTTGGTATGGTACCACTACTTATATAATCTAAATATGAAGATAATCAAATTCAAAAAGTTTTACTTGCTGACATTGAAACATACTTGTGAGACAAAGACAGGTTTAATAAGCTTCTGCCAAAAATCAGACAGGTTTGCAGGATCATAGCAGAACTTAGGCTTTGAAATCTTTCTATCAGTTGGTTTCTAACTCGACACCGATTGGTTTACTGCCAGCAAACCTCTTTGATTCCTCAGAAACGTAGCCAGCTCCTAAAATCAAAGGTCCCAGGTTCTCAGCCTCCAGCCCAACCACACTGAGCAGTTATTTTGCTTTGTACAGTTTGAATATACAATATAAGAAAGCGCAAATTATCTCATAAACAGAATTGCTGTTTTCTGCTCAGCTCTATAGGTAAAAATGATGACGTTTAGGAAGCCGTATAAACAGTCACATTTGATGCAAGATTTCCAGCTTCATGAACTGATCAAGGGTTTGAAAGGGGACCAGCACATGGTCTCTGCCTGCTCTGGCTTCTGTCCTGTGTGGAGTGGTGCTCAGCCCTACTCATTCAATGCTGTAACTCCACGTACTTTACTTACACTTTTCATTCCATGGAAACCCCTAATAAGCCTTTAACCCTGCAAGGGGGCTTGGATGTGTGCTGTTTCGAATATTTGAAATTTATTCTCAGGAGAAATTAATGCTACTGGTCACAAAATCACTGGCTGTAATTTATTTGCATGCATTATTTGTCCAACATTTGTGCCCTGCCAACAATTCATTAAAAAAAATCATGACACATTTGAAAAGATGAACGGCTACTTTTGCTAAGTAGCTGTTTGTTAATTACATCTGAGTTGGTCCTTGTTGAATAAGGTCCAAAAATTAAACGAACCTGCTCCACATGACATCCCCTAATTACTCTCACATGGGACATACTAATGCTTTACCCAGTTCTCCTGCTGCTGCATAGATACAAGGCCGTACTCTGAGCTATGTTTATGAATGTCTTCTTGATGATGGCTCTGGTTTAAGTTTTAATGGAAAACCAGTTTGTGCTCAATTTTATTTACAAATGAACAACCTCCCCAAAAGTAACTGGGAAAATACAACACAAACAAAAACAAACCCACAACAAACCACAATACCAAAACCCAAAATCCTACAAACAACCCAACCAAAAAAAAAAAACCCCGAAACAACCTACTCAAGAGTACAGAACCAACTCAATGCTAGTCAGATGGCTGGGGAACAGGCTGCCCAATGCACTAATTTTGTTTCCAGAGAGGCTAGATCTTCAAAGGAGTGTCTAGTCATGTCAGTCCTTATGTAAAGAACTTTATACTGCCAACATTCCCTTACTTCAGCAAATTACAGGAATCTATATCTTTCAAATAAATAGTGAGATAAGACATCCTTTTTTAATCCACATGTAGGAAGACTTTAATCAATAAAACTTCCAGTTTTGATCTACAGCCAACCAGCCTATACATCAGAGGACATATTGCCTGCAAAACAAGCCATGATCAGGCTGTGTGAGGGTCAGTCTTACTTCTTAACTTACCAAAATTTTAGGATTGCTTTAATGATAAATTTAGTAGCTGTAATAACCTGTTCTCAAGGCTCAACAACAACTTTCCAAATACTTCTGAACAAGAAGAAAATACATGCAGGGGGTTTTGTTTGTTCATTTTACGGTGTAAAATATTTTAATTCAGATTTTCTTAGCAACTAAGAAAACTTACATGGATACTCATGGGAAGTGTGCTAGTATGCAGTCTGCTATCCTTAATCCCCATTTCAGTGAACAATACACAGACACTTTTCCACCCCTGTTTTCTGGTTGTTTAAAATGAAGCACATGCTCACCATACTTCAGATGAAGTGTCAATGGAGGGTAAAAAAGGAATTAACCAGATTTTGCATCCCAAAATAAATTCCTGGTGCTAGATACTCTTGATATGTAGCAAGATATTCTTGATAGGGAGCAAGACCTTGGTGTAGTATGACACAATTGCTGAAATATACTAATTCAGCTCAGAAACAAAGTTCACATGACTAGCAATAAGGTATGAGACAGTAAGATGCTAATGAATTCTCATATCACCTGTAGTCTTTATGTCAGGACTTGCAGGAAAGGTCTCGAGCCTATAGTGAAATTACTGTGATGGCAAAATGTCAACTGGGACTTGACGGTTTGCGATATGTGAGACAGATCAGGTTGTCACCAAATTATTTCATGAGGGTTTTCAAATAATCTGTGAAAACTAACATGTAGATATACAAAATAATTAGCTATGTTGTTATAAACAAACCTTCTGCCCCATAGCAATGCCTACATTGAGCAAGCTGAAAAAAATGGTAATTCATGTTCTATGTATCCAAGTATATACATAAAAATCAGGAAAGTAGTGCCAGAGCTTACACGTTTTAATTGTGCATAACATTATTAAACCAATTTTCTTCAAATTTGTCTTCATATGTAGGTCTCAGCATGCCTTGCAAAACAAAGAAAACTTGAAGAAAATGTTCTCAATAGTTAATGCCTAATATTTAAATTCAGCATGCAACTCCAGGAAGGCAAACTCAGAACAGGCAGCCAAGATGGCCAAAACCTCCCAAGAATTTATATATAAACAGCAAACAATAATAGAAACAGGTTTTCTGGCTTCAATTATTTTGGATAATTATCTTTTCTACTCCAGCTAAAAAGAACCCTTTTAATACCTGTAAGTAGAATTCAAGTTTATATCCTTTATTTTAAGGTTTCCAGCTACTGGAGAAGAGTGTGATTACTAATGCTTGAGTAAGAGCATTTTTATTTGAAAGAGGGCAGTATTCATGCTTCACAGGTGATGTATCATAGAAGATGGAGATGGGACATATCTCTCTAGATGCTTTGCTCCTCTACTTGCCCAGTGCATATGTATTTATCTTTTAAAATGCAGCCATTTCCACGATTGATCATAGTAACTTATAGCACATGACAACATTATAGACCAGGTTAAGACAGGAAGTTAAAAATAGCTCTTCCAATTAATGCCAGAGAGAGAAATTCATTAGATAGGATGCAATTACTTAAGCTGGAAGCTATCCAGAAGTTGGAGTTTAGCCAGGACAGTAGTTTAACATTAAAATCTAAATAAAATAAAATAAAAACAATAATGAAAAAAACTTAATGGTATCCAAACCAGAGACGAATTTCTTAATTCTAGATCATATAACCTTGTTATCTGGTTAATGCAGAGCATCTGTGATACCCCAAATGGGTTTTCTCTGGACCCTGGAAAAGGGGGAAAATATGAAATGTTCTCTGGGGTGCATTATTCATTATAATCTCCTAGTTAAACACGTGACACTCATGTTTTTTATTACAGACAGAGCTGGAAAAATTATGTAGCTTTGACAAAATTTCATCTGACTTTGTAAATATTTAAATGAAACTCAGAATAAGAACAAGGAGCTGACAATTTAAGCGTGCAAAAATATGTCCCCCAGAACTGAAGCAAATGGACACTGTTAGTTTCTAGATACCTCTAGCTCAGACAAACATATATGAGAACTGTAAAATGTGCACAAATACAAATGATCTACTTGTACATTGTATGTAAATGATATTACCATCAATAGTCCTGAAAATCATCATCATCACTTCTAGGATTTCCCATGGATTTTCTCAGTTCTCCTTAGGAAGACTCCCATTAAAATCCTACTGAATATCTGCACTCCAAAGTACACTAAAAAATAAATCTAGTTAATCTGAGAGCAGCAGAGCTAATGAAGACTGTTTCCCAAATCCCCACTCAATATATCCAAGTCCTCCTCTTATGCTACTTACAATCTCCCTCCACTCTCGCATTCTTGTTCAAAATGAGGACACAGCACAGCCACCTCCCTCCCAGATTTCCTAATTACTGAAGAGAGAAAAGGCAGCACGAGAGCTATATTTATGTTGCTTGGCCAGCCGGCACATGCCTGCTCCCAGAAAGAAAATAACATGAGCTTACAACACAGCCTTCCTTGTAGCAGGAATCCTAATTTGAATCACCTTCTCCTCTTGCCAGTAGACAGTTTCC
This sequence comes from Loriculus beryllinus, assembly GCA_039877255.1. Classification (NCBI taxonomy): domain Eukaryota; kingdom Metazoa; phylum Chordata; class Aves; order Psittaciformes; family Psittacidae; genus Loriculus; species Loriculus beryllinus. Next base: position 2,198 of record JBCJKH010057333.1, on the reverse strand, counting down.
ACAAAATTGGTAGAACTCCCACAGTAAACTTTGGTTGAAATTAATTAATAGATTCCAAAGTTATTTGGAGCAGGCTGCCAGACAAACAGCATGACAGCATAACCCAAGTTTCCTTAAGAAACAAGCTAAAAAAGGATACTAATAGCAATTATTATTTCCGTATACCATGAGGCCTAAGTTCTTGACTAAGGCGTATAAACACTACCAAAATAGTTATAATAAACAGAAAATTTGCCTAACAGAAGGAACAACAGTAGATTAAATGATAACACAGCTTGCATTAATTAACAACAGAGCTCACTATTCACAGCGGAAGTTGCTGTAAGTATACAGACCTGGAGCCAAATTTTTACTAAAGCTGAGATTCCATTTGCTCAGGATGCTAAGACAAGTCAGACATTTTAAGAAATACCAAAAAGTCAGCAATCCCTATTTAGGTATCAGCAGAAATACTGAAAGCTTAAAAAAAAAGAGACTAGTCTCCTACTGTTCATTGTGGCTGGGAGCAACTATGTCCCAGCAGGAGCTCTGGTTCTTTTACCTTGGAGCCAATGGCCTTATACTGCCTTTTCCAAGCCTGACTATCTAAAAGGCAAATAATAGCTGTAGTAATAAACCCAACATTACTGAATAATTAATTCAGACCTGAAACAAAAAAAAAAGAAAAAAAAAAAAAGGAAGTAAAAAATGGTGGTGCATCATACTAGTATGGGAAAGTTGTATTTTAAAGTAAGCATTTCATGATTCTTAAGACACTGCCTCCTTTGCCTCTTTTAGAAGAGAAACATCATTAGAAATTAGTTGGGTTTAATGGGCTATATAGAAAGGACCTACATTCTGAAAAAGAAAACCCTTAAAACACCAGTCAGAGATAGGGAAGAAGAGCACTTAAAAATTATGATCGCATGATAATGATAATAATACCAGTAAAGTCCACTGAAGCTAAATTTTTGCTCAGCAGTTCTCAGAAATCCCTTGAGAAAACCTACCATCATTCTAGAAAAATAAAACAATCCCTGAAAAAAAAAACATACAAAGCAAATTGTGTTTTCAAACTTCTGATAAAAAAGTGTTTTTCCCAGATATCAAGATGTCATCTTTGAGAAATAAAACCTTGAACCTCCAGAAAATACACCTGAAAAGCATCCTTTAGAATTAATTACAGTTGCCTTTGCTATTGTCCAGGTGTTCTACCAAGCATTCTGTCAGTTGATATCCACAGATCAATCTAGAAAGCCTTCATTTTACTGCACACTTCAAATTACGCAGGTCATCAATGCTCTCAGGAACAAATTGTAAAATGTTCCCATCAAGTGCTTCTTAATATATATTTGTGTGCTAAGTAGTTATGCTTCACCTCCTTATTTACGGTTCTACACTTAACTTTCTTTTAAATAGGAAAACAAATTAATAGATTTTCCAGTCTTTCACACCACCTTGCTGAAGAAGTAGTCAACCTATTATGCAGAGTTAATAATCAACTTCAAAATGTATTTTGAAGGCATAGAGGGCCTTTACAATACTTGCTACACATCTCTGTAACCTCACTGTACCACAAACATGCATGTGCATAAGCTCCTAGTGAATAGACCTAGAACAGCCGAAAACAATGTCACACAATAGCAGAGAATAAATTTTGCAGGCTTAAGATTGCATAAGTATAACTGGATTCAGTTTCTCATAAAAAACAGGCTTTTAATTCATTGATCTTGGCTTCAGCAGGGATAAAAAATGCATCACAACATAAAATCTATCTGCTAAGGCACATGAAAAACAACGAGGTGTTTGGTGACAGCCAGCATGACTTCACTAAGGGGAAATCCTGCCTGACCAATTTGGTGGCCTTCAATAATGGGGCTACAGAACTGATGAACAGGGGTAGAGCAGTTGATGTCATATACCTGGAATTGTACATAGTGTTTGACACTGTCCCACATGACATCCTTGTCTCTAAATTGGAGAGACATCAATTTGATAGGTGAACCACTCGATGGATAATGAACTGGCTGGATGACCAAACGCAAAGAGTTGGGGTCAATGTCTCAATGTCTGGCTGGAGACCAGTAACGAGTGGTGTCCCTCAGGGATCAGTGTTGGGACCGGTCTTGTTTAACATCTTTATTGCTGACATGGACAGTGGGATTGAGTGCGCCCTCAGCAAGTTTGCCGATGACACCAAGCTGTGTGGTTGGGTGGAT
>JBCJKH010057329.1:7088-17516 GCA_039877255.1 Loriculus beryllinus | reverse complement strand
TCTGACTTTCCAAAAGTAAGAAGATATACTTACTTGAGTATCATATTCATAGTTTCATTTCGATCTTTACCTTGAAATGGTAGTGTACCAGTAAGCATTTCAAACTGAAAAGAACAAATGTTAATCTAAATCAACACTTCTTCCCCCAACTGCTCAAAGTGTTAAGTACTGTACTGTTCCCTATCTCTACATCAGACATACTGCCTTGAGCTTTTAAAAGATTATCCAAAAAGTTCACAAATCTAAAATTTGGTTGTCACTGGCACTTTACATAACAACAACAGCGGCAAGTGAGACACAATGATGATGTAGGAATATTTTACATCCATAAACTACTAAGTAATAAAATCTCCTCCACAACCAAGTCTTAGATGTTGCCATACTCTGAAAAGAGCAAGAAGATTAAATTCTAAAACAGTACTTCACTTTTAATTTCAGTGTGCATATTTCAGCCTGATGCTCTAATACATCATGACATAGGTGTGCTAGCAGTTATTGGTTTATTTCACTGCTACACTCCAGTATTCATTCAACAGGCTTACTCTTACAAAAATGCAATTAATATTCCATAAAACCAAGTCTTCAGGGTTGTTCTTTTTCTTTAACTATCAAGTAATAGCTGAAATAAATATACAAACTTAAGTCTCACACTGACCACAACTGTTCTAAACCACCAATGGACTACACGTGATGGTTTTGGCTCCTGACAAGTACTCCTTACACAGCTAAGCAGGTGAAAAGGAAATTTTACTCAGATTAGTTACTATTTCAGGTGACATCCAGTTACTATCTCTTCCCCTTACCCAAGCATTAGTAATTAGATCTGGACAAGCTTATTCTAATGACATTACTTCACATTCACTTAGACATATGCAATGTATTTGTGACCTTAAGCAAGGTAAGCAACGAAGCGTACAGTACCATGAGAACACCAAAGGACCACCAGTCAGCACTCTGGTTGTGCCCTCGCCTGTTTACCACTTCAGGTGCCATGTATTCTACAGTACCACAGAAAGAATAGGCCTTCTTCTCTTGATCTACTGATTCTTTGCTGAGTCCAAAGTCTACAACAACAGCATTACAAGAACATAGCCAGTAAAGAACTTTAGAAAAAACACAATACTGTACACTGCAGTTCAAAGTCAAAGTGTCAACAGCTTTTGCTTGCTTGCTCTCAGAATACTGTCATTATCCTAGCTCTTCATAAAACAAGAAACTGCAGATATCTAGAAATACTGCACACAACCAGTTTACTACATACCATTTTATAAGTCCTATTAAGTTGATTAGCTATCAGTATTATTACTCAAAATATTTGAAATATTACATGATTAGAGCCTTAAGATAATCAAAAGATCTCATCTCTGTTTACTGCCTGCTTTATTCACAGAAAAAACTGGATAGAAGTAAAAAACAGGTTCAGAGAACTCAGTCTGCATGGTCTAGTATTACTGAATGATGAATAAATAAAATCAGACTAAAAATATTGTTGTTATATAAGATAACATGGTTCTGCAACCTGACTCAAACTCAGTAATCTTGTATATCAGCTCATTTTACTCACAGAATCCTTTTTCTTCCCTAGTTTGAACAATGATACTCTGAATAATACACAAGCCCTTGATATTTGCCCAACTCTCAAAAGTCCCTTTTTCCAAAGGGGAAATGACTGCTATTCAATAATCCCATAAATAATTCTTTCCAGTCTCAGAAGGAAGTGAGAATTTTAGGAGATAACTAGATTTAAACATATAATGCAGAATTTATAAACATAATTTCTTTCCATCATTATTCCATCAATTTTTTGAGAGCTTAAAAAGCTTGATTTTATATTGGAATCTAATAGGCAATATCTGTAGATAAAATATATAATGAAGTCTAGAATAGAAAAGCATAACCTTAAACATAATTTAAAGCTTGCAGGAATTGTTTGTAATTTGATTTCCAAACAGTCTTACGCATTTGTACTTTCCTAGAATATATGTATTTTAATTATTCCTCATAGAACATTGTTCTGAAATTTTATATGCATTTCAAAGTGATAATCCAGAAACGCAAAAAAGGAAGTAATATTTCAGAAGTCTCACTGTGCACTAAAATCTTTTTACACCAAAAGCACCCCCTGCTCCCTTTTAAAAGTCTCTATCAGCAAATTTAGCCTATCTCTACTACCTCTTGATCTTCTGTTAAAAAGCATTACATAGTAAATCCTGATACAGCTCACTTTCTAACAAGAACAGTGGATAGTTCGAGTTATTAACGTACCACCTCCTGAACTAAAGCATCCTTAAAAAAACACATTCAATGGCTGGGGTTTTATTTCCAACTACTTTTCTTAAATTTTAAAAACAGCAATTAGGATATGCAGTTAGCAATATTGCTGTTAATACTGTAACCTGATCTACACAAATATTTGCCCTGAAAACTAACTTCAGTGGAACCTGCATGGACATACGGATCTGAAAACTGCAAGATACAGTCTCTGGTGATCTAAAATACTTCAACAAAAATACTTTTAAATATAAAAAAATATCTTTATATAGAGAAGTGATATAGATTTAAGAAGTCTGTCTAATAAACCAATTTCTAAACAGCTAAATACTGGCTCACACATAATCTAGCCATCACTATGCATGTCTTAGCCTTGTAACTAAAAGCTTGTACAGGAATATGTTCAGAAAGTGCTATACTAGTAAGTGTTACCTACCTGTTAACTTGATATGTCCTGCTTCATCAAGCAAAATGCTGAAAATTAAAATTCACATTCACCAATACACATAAAGAGGAATGTTTACAGAAAACATTTAAAACATAAAAGTTAACAATTTTGATCTCCAACGGCTGTTATTAATTTTAATAAGACAATATTATTTCATTAAAATCACAGATAGATTTTTTTACATTTACATAGTCTAACATAATATTTGCAATTTTTTACATCACTATAGTAGAAAATGCAAAGCAACAAGCAAAATACATGTAATAGTGGTAAAATACATTTTACTTTACTTTTCTGGCTTCAGGTCCCTGTATACAATTCCCAAGCTGTGAAGGTGATCCAAAGCAAGGGCCAGTTCTGCGAGGTAGAATTTCACATCTTCCTCTGTAAACATAACCTAATAAGAACTGTATAGATTTACCTTCTGATCTTGTCTTCAGATTATAAAACTGCAATCTAAAAAAAATAGTCCTGTCTGCCTGAATTTCAAGTAAGTTTTAGAAGTACTTTATGAGCTCGTAATTCATTAATTCACCTAACAGAAATTATACACTAATATAGGCTAATCATCAAGTATATAGTCGAACTACCTGCAATACTTAAACAAAAACATCAGAGCATTACTGCAGAGCATTAGCTAACTTTTAAGGTAATTAATGTTACACTTAGTGTTACTGAACACCAGCACTCCTGCCACAATCCTATACAGACTGCTTTCCACTGCACCGTAAAATTTAATACACGACTGCTGTATTGAGTGACTGTCTTTGAATTCACATTAACAATATCAGAAAAAGCAGAAATACTTCTTCAAAAGTATAAAAAACAGAACTGGTGAAAACAACAGTTACATGAAAAATCTGTAGTAGGAGTTGAAGAACCTACCCTGCTCTTCTGAAGAAAAGAAATTTGAAGAAACCTAGTGAGATACTGAAATACTGACTGACGTTACATACAGAGCATCTGAGTGATGCATTTCTATCCTCCATATTCAACTGGTTGCTTTTCACCTCACATACAAGAATTGTACCTGCTTTGCCTCTTGTCGTGTTCTACAAATTACTGGAACTGAATCTGAGGTTTAAGTGAACTACTCCCTTATTTATTGAAAACACCAGGAATAAGGAGAACAGCCATCTCAACTGCACAGTAGATAGCTAACAACACTTAAATTAAGGTAACTGGGCGTACCAATTTAGCAGTACACTAATCTATACTTTGAATTGCAGATATGTAATCTGCTTTACTGGCAACAGAAATATTTCTCATTTCCATAATGACAGGTATTAACGTTCTGTGAACAATACAGCTGTTAAGCTATACTGTTTTACCTACATGTTTTTTAAACAGCAATATTGATACAGGCTTTTATCTGTATTCAGAAGAAACTCTGGATATCACTAATCCTTGGAGTAGTCAAAATGCAAACCTCAGAATACCATGATGTTAAATGGTATTCTACACTCTCCAAATAATCATTCCACTTAAAACTGCTTTCTGTGTTAAATTAAATATGATGCAAGTTAACTTTATTAAATGTTACTAATGAAAACTTCATTATATACTCATTTCACCTCCACAGCTGAAACTCTTCTATGCATATTAGAATTTAAACACCAACAGCAGTGTTTTAATAACCTCATACTAAAACAAATTAATTTAAAATAATCCTTGTGTGGCAACTATGAAATGCCATGGAGAATTTACCCTCATGGTTATTGTCCCCATTTTTGCTTTTCCATGTACTTTTGAAAATACTTCATCTTTACATCATAAAATAAGAAAGCCCTGATTTTTTTCCTTATCTATATACACAGTAAATGTTTAAAATAAAATAACTGAAGTCTTCCAAAAACAATTAGAGGTTTAACAATAACAAAACTTGATAATTATTACTTCATTCCCAAAGGGAATAAATACACCTTTCAACTACCTAGCTAGTATTATTACAGAGACAGACTTGCATCCCTTTAAGAATGTTGCAAACTGAGTAATCCCAGCTGTGTTAGTGCTGAAGTTCTTCCTGATACAACACAATTTCTTCTATAATTAGACATCTTATATCAAAGCAGAATTTGACCTCTTTCCTGCATACTGTTCCAACAACTCTTTACAAGTCAGTTGGTTTGTTTAAGCCTTTTGACCTCCATTTTAGTCTTGGTAATCAATTTTGAGCTCAATTTTTAGATATAATCACTCTTTTACCAAGGCCAGCTTTTCATAAAAAGGAGAACCCCTCTCCCCCCTTTAAATTCTTCCTTCTCTTTTGCCTGTTCTTAAAGTCAAGCTTTGTTTTTACCATAAGTATATGAGAAAAAAAACCCTAGCGCATGGCTTTGCATACTGGGGACACAACCACCTCCTTCATGTTATGAAGGATCAGCCACATACCCTATTTTCCCATTTAAGAAAGCATTATTTCCTACGTATTAGCAATACAAATGTATTTACATGGGTGAAAACACTGGAAAGCCCTCTTACTGAGAAGTTGTTGAGAAATTGCCATTAAAAATTTAAATCTTTTAAGAAAGCTTGAAAAGTTTGCAGAAAGAAGGCTCACAAACATGTTCAGAATACTTAAGGTAGCATATAATAAATATTTAATGAAAAAAAGTTTAAAAAAAAACCCACAATAAAAACCACACTGCATCCAATTCCCTCCTCTGGAGCTCTCACTCCAAAAAAAAAAGCAAGAATCGAAAGGAAAAATTCAAGGTGCAATTCAATGTTAGATGAAAGGATGTGGTTTCAAAACTACTCAATTTACACTTTGTGAGATTAAGCATTAAGATTTGTGTTACAGCATTCTGAAATTTTACAATGCAGCAGAAATCTCTGAGATGCAGGCTTCCAGAAGCACTTAAACTGACTATGAGCATGAGAACTTCTACATCCTCTTCCTTCGTTGCTAAATTTTAATTTACTTCAATTAGGTTTCTAAGCAACAAAACATTTTTAGACAAAAGAACTGCACTTCGCAGATACCAAATTAAAACTTAGACATCTAATCAATACACACTCATGTTACTTAAGGCTACAGAATTTATTCTAGAATATGTAAGGAAAGCCCAACTAAGTTATTAAAAACTTGACTATGACAAGCTATATGGAGGAAAAAGCTATAGGAGATAATACTATATTGACAAAAAACTCTTTATACTAAGTGAAGATAAAATTTTAGGTACTTACCTCTTTGGATAATCGTGTGAATACATCTCCTCCCCTGAGAAAATCCAATATTAAATATAGCTTCCCTTCAGTCTGAAAGGCTTAAATAAATAAATAAATACAGAGATCAATGGCTGTGTGACAAAGATGATTTACAAAACAGATCTGAATGTTTTTACAACTTGGAAATCTCAATGAAAGGCAATACTTTTATTATGGATCTGAAATAATTCAGCAGCACATGAGGTAATTTCCTTAATGATCACTTGCTTCTCGTAGAGGACAATCTTAGCTATAAGAGATCACTAAAACATTGTCATTCCTCCTTTGTCAAGAAAAACCAAGTATGCAAATTATTGTGTTTTGGCTTTACTCAATGAAAACAAAAAAAAACTCTGCAGAATTTGCCAGAATTTTCCAAATCTTTAATTTCAAGAGGACTCAACCTGAAATTCACTTTCTTTTCTGTTAACTAAAGTTGCTAGAACCTAATTTGGACACTATAACACTGAGAAAGAACAAGATCAGCTATGCCTTCAAGTATGAAAGAAACTTTCAAAGAATGTAGCAAAACCAAATACCAACCATAGTGCAGTTTGACGATAAATGGATGATTTACTTCTACTAATATATCTCTCTCCATTTTTGTACGAACTCTATCCCGAACTGAGGGGAAAAAAGAAAAGACTAGGGTGAAGCAAAGATATTTGGTATAATACAGATCGAACAGAAGTTATTTCTAAAGCAGTACTTTTCCTTGTTAACTTACTTGTTTATAACTTTAAAGTCTCCCACAAAACACATGCTTTCAGATAACAAAACTCTAGTTTCTTCCTCCCTTGACCCATATTCCTTACTTTCTCCAATTTCCTTCCCCTCCAACACGTTCCAATATTTTCTTATTACCTACAACACTTTCAAGAAAAAGCTCATATCTACATTTCTAGACAGCTAACTTCAGTCTCGGAATTAACTCTCAGGACTGAATATATATTTTCTGTCTTTTAAGATGACTTTTTCCTCCCCAGCTAGTAACAATCCCTCTTTATGCATAGTGAACTTGCATGCATTAAAGTTTCTCCTGAATGCCAAACCAGTAAGCTAGCTTGCTATGGCACCTATAAGAGGGAATGACTGATCAATTTTAACTACAATAGAGCTCTAACTTAAGACAAAAGGCAAATTGTTTATGAAATTAATTTGGTTTCATATAATGATCAGACTAAACAATTAAATAATGCAATTTTAAAGTTTGGAAGAGCACTGTTAACCATATAACTAAAGCTATTTGGCCAGATTTAAAATAATTCTAAAACATGAGCTTACAAGTTACTCTAGACCAAAGCTACCATCAGAGAAGAGTTATGAACTCACTCAAAAATATGTAACATGAAAAAAAAATCAACAAAAAAAAGCTTTTAAAAAGAATATTTACATGAGTCATTTAAGAGGTAGAGGTTCACTGGAATCTATTTTCTAAAGTTCCAATTCAAAAGATACACGTACCTTTTAAAGACGCTTTTTTCAACACTTTCATTGCATAAAGTTGCCCAGCATCAGGACCAATTATTTTCCGTACAAGGAAGACCTGGTAATACAAACCCCATTTTTAAAATTACTCCTGAAAATCTTTTATGTAAACACTAGATCAAGCTGACTTAAATAAAAAAACCACATTATTTTATGTCTTTACCTTAAACTTCATTAATACAGACAAGGAGATAGAATGTCCCTAGTCCCATCCCACCCCTTGAAAAGTCCACGCAATGAAAAGGATGCCAAACATTCATACTGTCTTTTTGCATCAGCAAGCTTAGTAATCAAATATGCAACTATCAAAAAGCATTTACAAATGTCCTTTTTATTTCAGACAGCTTCCAGTGTTCAGTCTTTCCTAAGTATACACCTTTAAAGGAAGAGCAAATATCACATTCCCTTAATCAGATCAGAGGTACGTACACCACCAAGCTCTCTGAAGTATTAAGCTTTGTTACAAACTACGCCTTCTTTCCTACGCTAAGACATTTAAATAAGTACTTATTTGATAAGTACTTCTATAAATCTGTATCTTTATACTCCTTTCTTGGATAAAGACAATTCTGCCTGGTCTGGCTCCTCCTAAGAGTTTTTTGAGTTTTAAGACCCAAGTCTCAAATATGTAACAGGCTGTATTAATGAATTCTGTAAGAGTGGCGAGATGAAAGCAAGGAAACCTCACCATTCACGATCAAAACACCCTATCCCCCTTGAATAGCAACGCCAACAGGTCTTTCTACTCTTTTCTTTCCAGGGGAGTTTTAAAGATAGATGGCATATAACATGACATTAAGAAAAGCATAATATTAGATAAAATCATACAGTACAAATACATGTATCTCCAGTGAGTAATATTCTAACTACTAGTCTTTCAATTTACAAAATGGCTTGGTATGTGCTTCTGTTTCCAAGATGCTGGTCTTATAGCAATTATCATGAGGAATGTTTGTACCATAAAAAAAAATATGTAGGATCACAAGAGAATGCCAAGAGCTACCCAAAATGGCCTCTGTGATTTTACCTTATTCAGGCGTTCATTAACACTAGATTTGTTTACATATACACTTCATTAGAAATTATTAAATAACTAGAAATTAGCTTTTTAAAAAATAAGCATACAAGCTTCCATTCTAGAATGAGAAACTCATACACTGCCACTGACCACATTCTACAGGGTTGGGAGTGGGGTTGTTTTTATTTTAAGCTCTGGTTTGTAGAAAAATATCATCGTGTTTCAAGGTTATTGGGCTTTTTGTTTTGTTTAAATTTTGCCTTATGATTGATCTGCAGGACTGCTCTCCTGTTACATGATGTTGATGCTCAAATAGTAAAAGGAATAATTCAGACATCAGCAAATAAGAAAACACCTGTAGAGTAATACACTCACAATTACAAAAGTATTTATAAGCCTGTACAAGTATTTTAGTGCTCAATAACTAGCAGCTTGGGAAAATATAAGGAACTCACATACAAGTTCCAAATTTCAGCCAATAACAACCAAAAAAATTGATACTCAAAACTACTCAAACACCATCTATTTAACCTGCAGACAAGTCTCCATAATCCTGCACCTTGCAGAGATGCAATGATCAGTCATTCAATTGAAAAGCAGGTGGCCATCTGTGCAAGATGATTCAACAATGCAAATCAAAGATCATCTTCAGCAGATCAGGTGCTAAAGTTTTAGATTATCAAAGGCTGAAGAGAGAAATTCAGTAACAGACATGAAGTTTAACCCTCTATTTCTTTGAAGGAGTGTTAAATCCTGCACAGATGTCGGATAAGACAGGTAGAGGATGGGCTGTAGCACTATAATAGAACAGAGAAAACAAACCTTGTGTTTGCTAAACCCAAAGGGAAGTATGAACTAGAGGGATTAAAACAAACACCATCAAGGCAACAGTCATTGATCTTTGCTGTTTGTTTTCCCTTTTCAATGGAAGCAACAAATAATAGACAAAATGAGCTCTGCTCAGATTTGCAACAGTCATCATCCAGTTCTTAAAGCTAGTTCCTCAACCAAGTATGGCCAGGTCTTGAGAACTCTAAATCAGATGTCTCACCAAGCTGTCAGGATTTTGAGCAAGAGCTTTCTTTAGGCTGTCCAGAGTCTGAACTCTGTGAAGTAAGAATCTGAGTCAGGGCTAAAAGGTTGGTACCAGATGTACTAAGCTAAGATAGCTTAATACATCTCAAGCCAGGAGCAATAAATGCATAGAGCCTTTTAAGCTCTCAAGATGTGTATGAGGGAACTGGCACCAACATTACCAGATGAGGAAATACTTCCTAAGCTGTAAAGCATGAAGAAATACTTTAAAGTCTATTTTCTGAACTATTACTTATTTCCAAAATGCCTTCCTAATGTCTTCCACCCCACATACAACTCTATGCAGAGATTTGTTCTTGCCATGAGACAAATAAACCAGCACAAGAACAGGAAAACAAGCATGTGTAAAACTGATTGTCTACTTGAAGCTGCAAAAGATCTAGTTTGAGTCTGGTTTAAAACAATAAATTAGCTTCTCATATACTAGGATTAGTATTTCAACTAACGTGGTTAAAACTAGTGACTGAGATACTACAGTCTTATTTTCATTTCTCCAATGTGACTCCAAATGGTACACTACAAAAACATCAGTGTAACAAAAGAACTGCCATTTTTCTTCTATATGCTATTTGACTGATTATTCACTTAGTGTCTTCTAGCTGTACACTACTTGACAGACACAGCAAAATAAAAAAACCTGAAATACATTCCCCAGGTTATTTACTATTACGCTGATTCAAGTTCCAAACTACCACAATCTTTCTCCCATATCTACATCAATACAAATTTTGTATACTGAAAAAAGTCAAACATTCACAGCATGTGAACTGGACAAGGGGTAATGGGTTAAAGCTTAAACAGGGGAGGTTCAGATTGGATACAAGGAAGAAATTCTTTACTGTGAGGGTGGTGAGGCACTGGAATGGGTTGCCCAAGGAAGCTGTGAGTGCTCCATCCC
>JBCJKH010057326.1:0-24548 GCA_039877255.1 Loriculus beryllinus | reverse complement strand
TTCAAACCACTTTCAACTCATTCAAAGTACTTAGGAAACAAAAACTGAGTATTTCTGCTTATGTCTGAGTATGAACGTGGATAGAACATGACTCACAGTAAGAATCTTGAGGTATATTGCAAAAAATGTTACAAGAGAAGACATAAAAATAAATTGGCTCTAATTCAGAATCAAAGTAGTGGTGTAATCACTAACAGGAATCTGGTGGAGCTACGGTCTGTTACAGAAGTGGCTATGGCAGTCTTCTGAGAGTCAGGAGTCCATGGATTTATTTTCAGCTTCATAATTGCTTCGCAGAATGCCAATGTGCAAAATTCTCCTCTGTGTCCGATTTCTCTTCTGTCTGTTGCCTGGCTAAAATAATTTTATTATAAATGTATCAAGAAGGAACTAACAGATTCTTCATTTACATACTATTATGATAGAAACTTCATACTGGATGCTTCTGGAGTAAAAAATCTCTAATTACTGAAAATTGCTAATTAAAAATGCTAACCTTTTTCCCCAGATTTTGATGTGTAGAGGTATGAGAGAATTGCCTCTTCTACCTACAATGACTTTGTTATATGTTGGCACTAGGAAAGTATTAAAGTATTCTTCAGGTTGTCCTAATATGAGCGAAGTAACTAGTCCTCTCTTGTTGCACACACAGAAGCAATGTTTCACCTCCCACTTTGACTGTTTTGAGTAATGCTCAGATGAAGGCGTGTCTTTTCATACATGGAGGCATATTCAGTGCTTTATGTCTATCCTTTGTGGATCACATGTCAGTATTGCAGAAGCCCTGAGTTTGGTACAGTAGTACTATGACACTGCAAACACTAACTTCAAAGTAACGTTTAAAGTTTCTTACCCCAGACTTGCAACTCAAGGACTTTCTAGGCGCTTTTATTATATTTGAGTGATAAGTTGACTTTTTTTCTGCTGTCTTTCAAGTTAATAAGGAGTTTATCCGTTGTATTCAGTTTGAGCATAAGTGTGTCAACTGTGATGAAACTTTTTAGGACTATTGTATGTAGTGAAATATACTGTTGGATTAACATTAAACTCACCTTAACTGTGAAGACTAAGGTGGTCTCAACCACAGAGCATGTTGTATATACAATCTGGACAATCCAGTTAATTTTTCTATTTTGGCTAGTTTGCTCCTAACAGCAGCAACATCCTATATATATCAAGATCAAAGACAAGTAGGACTTTTGGTAAGAATTTCCAGTTTAACCACTCATGAAAGAACTGAACAGGCTCATTCTGTACATCAGAGACATTAGCTGTATCCAAAAAGACGTCTGGCTCTAGTACTATTTGCTAGAATATTTGTGGATCAAAGCAATATAGAAGTTCTGAATGGAGCAAAACCTTTGATATATTTTGAAACCAAGGAGAATAGAACAGAATGTCAGGGAACTCTGATGATTATTCTTTTGGGTGTACCTATTGAAAAGTCACTGTTCTAGCTAGTATTTGTTCATAAGGAGAAAGGAATGTAAGTGTATTTATGCACGTAATTTAGTCAATTCTACACAAAAACTTATTTTAAAAAATCATTTTCCTCAGGCATTTTTTTCATCCAGTGGTCCTTGAATGTTATGGTGGAGAAGTTGTTGCTGTGGGCTTACAGGCAGGAAGATTATCTAAATTGATTTAGCAAAGAATACACTGGAGAAAGAACTGTATTCAGATGTCTTTTCGGTGGCCCAGAGATCCAGATAATGAAAGTAATGACAGAGATCTATGCAAATTCATATTTTTCTTCAATTATGCTGATTTGTAAACCGTAAGAATTTGAACTTGTATTTTAGTAATTAACCTGTAGTGACAGGACAAGGAGTAATGGGTTAAAACTTAAACAGGGGAGATTAAGATTGGATATAAGGAAGAAATTCTTTAGTGTTAGGGTGGTGAGGCACTGGAATGGGAATGCCCAGGGAAGTTGTAAATGCTCCATCCCTGGCAGTGTTCAAGGCCAGGTTGGACGAAGCCTTGGGTGTCATGGTTTAGTGTGAGGTGTCCCTGCTCATGGCAGGGGGGTTGGAACTGGATGATCTTAAGGTCCTTTACAACCCTAACTATACTATGAGTCTATGACATGAGCTACACGGGTAATTGCAATTAATACTGCATAGCCAGGCCGTGGCAGTGAAGCTTGGGAGGGGAGATGGGGGAGTTCAATTATGATGTGTGCGCTTGCAGGGCTCAGTGCCACCTTTCACACTGCAGTCCATGTGTGGGTCCATGGCTATGTTGCTCACCCCCTGTGTTACACAGACTTGGGAATGCTGGACACCATCACCCGATCATTTTTGCTTTTTCAAATGCAAAGTTGAGTATGGGCTGAATCCTGATCCATGGGAAGGACCAGGAGCAAACTCTTCTCCAAATGATGAAAGACACCAAAGGTGTTATTTAGACTAGGATATACAGCTTGCTGATGTTTATATATTGTTTTCTTTGTGCATGTAATTCCTTTTTTTCCACATCGTTTTACCTCTTTGATTAGTTTGAGCTGCACTGAAACGGTGAAGGGCAAAACCCCTCAGACTTCTGGTGTTTATTACATTCTTACCATGGCACTAGTTTGGGAATGGTCACTTCAACTTACACTACTGTTTCTGTTTAGATAAAGGTGCAGATTTTGTGAAGCCTACAATGATGTTTATTCCTATGGACATGCCTTGCACCTACAGTTTATAAAAGTCAAAAACTGCTCTCAAATTCATTTTAACATGTCCCAGCAGTGTTCAATCCTGGGGAAAAAAAACTCCAGGCTTTAAACCAGCTCAGTGAGGCAGGGCTGTGCAAGGAGGCCCCTGTGGTTGCAAACTGGGATAGCTGTGACATTGCAAGTACAGGGCTGTGATTGCAAGGACAGATTGTGGTGAGGTTGCAAGCACGGGGCTGTGATTGTAAGGAGGTTATGAGGTTGCAAGCACACGGCTGTGGTTGCAAGGAAAAGTGGTTGCAAGGAGATGTGGTTGCAAGGAGATGTGGTTGCAAGAAGACATGGTTGCAAGAAGACATGGTTGCATGGTTGCAAGCATGGGGCTGTGATTGCAAGGGCGGATTGTTTTGACATTGTGAGCACTGGGCTGTGATTGCAAGGAGGCATGATTGTGAGGTTGCAAGCACAGGACTGTGGTTGCAAGGAAAAACTGTTGCAGGATTGTGAGCATGGGGCTGTGACTACAAGGGTACATTGTTGTGAGGCTGTGAGCATGGGGTTGAAATTGGAAGGAGAGATGGTTGCAAGACTGTGAGCACAGTGGTCCCCATCTGCAATGAGTGCTGTCTGCATGCAGAGGGTAAAGTACTCCATCCCACTATGGATGATAACCTGCAGAAATGATCATCAGGCTGAAAATCTCAGCTCCAATCCAGCCCACTCTGTTGTTCTGGTCAAAATTCCTCCACCATGCTTCCATCCTGCTGCAAACAGAGTAAGTCTTTGCAGGAGGCTTCATTTGTGCCCCTGGTTTTCCTTAGCAAGGCAAGGAGAGCAGGAATGTTGAAACTCAGCCGGCAGTTAGGAAATTGCCTCCCTCTAATACAAGCCAGATCTGTGGAAACCCTCCAGGTCCCAAAAGCCCTGATCGGCCCAATCAGGACTTTGATGACAAAAAGCAGTATAAAAGCGAGCAGGAAAAAAGCGAGTTTAAACAAGCCCAAACAAGAAACAGCAGATTTTGAGAAAGCAAAGTGAGCAGCTATGGGCAGCCCCAGCTATTTGAGATGCCTTGGAAAAAGCCAAGAATCCATGGAAAACACCATGTTATGTTGAATGGAATGGAGATTCCCAGGTCTCTCCATAGCCATGTGCATACAGCCATGAGCACATGACAAGCGAAGACATCGCATGAGCGATTTTGCCAGTGAAGAGTCTTTGTGGAGCCTGTGATTGGCTCAGATTTGGGGTTTTCTGATGACATCCATCCTGTTTTCCTGGAAAAGTCCCCCAGGACACATCAGCTTTGCTGCTCCATCACCATCCCTCCTGGGTCTTGTCCATGCACCCTGTTTACAGCCAGTTGGAACACTACACACGGTCCTGTCCCCCCTTGTTGTCCCTCACCATGCTAAACCTTAAACAGGCCTTTCATGCTCCTAGCATGGTGCCATGGGCTTCATGCTACTTCCATCCAGCCCAAAGAACATCAGGAACAAAGCACTGCAGAGGTCATTTTGGCAGGTTGCTGAGTGGGACATTGCTGTTGCACTTGGGATGCAGGAAGGACAGGAATGCAGGGAGGACAGCCAACAGCAGGTCCTGGAGAGAAAGAAGTAGTCTTTGGCACATAACACCTCTGGAAGTAGCTAATCTATATTATTATTAGGCATTTTAAAGCATTTGCAGGAGGCACTTCTCAGCTTACATTTCACCCCACCATGGAGCAAGTTTAGAAACAAATGAGAAGCTTGTTAATTTGGATCTTGCTGAAATGAATGGCTTCCTTTATACCAGTTGCCTCTCAGAAATGTTGAGATTTAATTAATCCCTTGCTGTAAGTAATGTACAGTATTACCCTAAATCTCTAATGCAGGATATCAAAGCTAATGCTCAGCATAAAGAATGAGGCTTGTCAGATGTACAGCTGGAAACACGACCATGGCCCCACCAGTCTGGTGTAAGCAGCTCTGTTGTCTGCTAGCTGGCCTCAGCATGCTTGTTGCTGGGGTAGATGAAATACTTGCTGCTGGTTGTATTTGGGACAGTATTTTTGTGCTGAAGCTTTGCTACAAGCCAAAAGAGTTGTTCAGCAACATGAGTTCCAGCCTTCCCGTTCTCTGTTTCAGTCCTGGCTGTGTAGCCAGGCCAGGTCTTGGTACCACATTACCTATTAAAGGGGAACAAAGCCATATGAGGAGGACAAGTCTTTCCAGGCATTGATGGGAAATGGGTTCATGTGGCTTTCCTTTAGCTTTTCCTGGTTAAATCAAAAACCTGGGGTTTTTTAGAGTAAGCAACTGGGGTGCAGAAGCCCTATGTCTCTTGGGTCATTTTGGTAGTGCTGAGTATTCCTGACATAGCCCACATCCAGCACACCTCAAGCCCCTGCTGCCAGCTTTCCTCTTAGCTCTCACATACATGGGTGCCTGCTGCCAAGCTCTACTCTGGCCCCATCTGTTCTGCTTTTTATCCTCATCTCCTGAAAACCACTCTTCTTCATCACCCTTTGCCCTAGGCTATATATAAAGAGCCAATCCCAAAGCTAGTGGTGTCAAAAAAAGAGCTGCCATTGACTTCAGGAGACTGCAAGGACCTTAGCTGCTCACTTCAGAGTGGATTTTTACTGGATGATTAAATAACCAGAGGAGAACAGCACAGGCTCATCACTGGGACACTTAAAATTTTGTAAGTCAGCCTGCATGTGATTTCTTTCCCCCAGGAGGATGCAAAATGTGAGGGGTTGGGAGAGGTTGATGCTCAGCAGTGTCCTTTGATGGGACTTACCTTCATTTACATTTTTGTAGGTGAGATGTGAAACACTGGTTTGGTTTTGAATAAAAACTGCCGCAGTTTCAGCACAAAATAGAGATATGTGCTCTGGGTCATGACGCACAGAATCCAACTGGAGAAGATCAAAGGTAAAGGGTCTGGTTTAGGTTTTACATTTACTAATTACTTTGAACAAATGAGAATTACAGCTGAGAGATAATCTTCTTTTTAGGTTTCTATCGGGTAGGTGTCATAACTCCAGAATAATTTCAAGCCTGTACTTTTCACAGAAGAATGAAGTTGAAGTCAACCAGTGAGTGGAAGAACGCAGATTTGCTTTTGTGCCATTCATGTCCATTCAGAAAGCTACTAAAGCAACACACCTCAGGCCTTTGAACACCTACATGCAGTAATACTGGGCATGGTGAGTCCTACAGAATCCCTCTTACATAGCTTTATAATTAAAAATATTGCAGAGGTTCAATCCTCTGTTCTTCATTTATCTTCTAGTTTTATTGGTAGGTGACCTTTCTCTGCAAGCCTCAGCTCAGGTCAGGAGAAGGTTTGTCCTGGTGCATTAAGAACCAATGTGCACTTCCACACAGTAACACCAGAGATGCCTCCTACTCTAGGACTTTTCTCTATGCTTGTAAAGAGGCCACATATCTCTTGAGTTCTCCTAGGGCTAGTCCTGATGACTGATTGCAGCTTGGAGGGACTGTTTTCCAGATGCTATCTCTACAGTTGGTGGAGGGAGGTGGGTCCCTTAGTGGGTGCTTGGATCTTGACCTTCCCTATCCTGATAGATATTTAGCCATCACGGTGTACTGTAACATCATCCTTGTTAGGTGAGCCATGACCCAGTGAACATCAGACGAGAAGGGTATTTCCTCCTGTTCTCCATGTCCTGATGCCCAGGCAGCACTGTATTATGCCTGGGAGCAGTGACAGTACAAGCAAGCCAGGGCTCAGGCCAAGGACCTGAAACTAGCACACTGAGATTGTGCATCCATGTTTCCTCTTCTTCAGCTCTTCATAACGTAAAATGAACTGGTGTTACCAACACCAGTTCTAGGTCTTTGTCTTCTAAAGACCTAGTAAAGACCTTGAAACCGATTTTGAAGATATATAGAATCATAGAATAGGGTTGGAAAGGACGTTAAGACCATCTAGTTCCAACCCCTCTGCCATAAGCAGGGACACCCCACACTAAACGAAAACAGAAAAGCTGACCTTGACCTCTCAGAAAGAAGTTGAGTATTTCTTAGGGCTTTGTGTGGCCAGGACATGCTCTGACCACATTACCACACAAACCACCTTTGCAAGTCTTCGTGTCGTTGAAGACAATGACATGTCAAGTAATATGGATAAGGCAGACACTTGCTTTCATAAGACATGATTCTATATTTCAAATCAGTATTTTTATGCAAAGAAAAAAAAGAATTAAAGACAACCGAATGAACAAAAGAAGGAATGGAAGAAAAAAGGAGGAAAGAAAAAAAGTATTATAGGAACCCAATTCAAAGAGATGTTTCCTTTTTATAACCTGTGAAGTTATATCAAGGCAAGAGTTCCCTTTGCCTCTAAATCCTGTTCTGAAGTGATAATAAAATGTCTCAGTGGGAAACGGGGAGGGTTGTGAGGACGTGGAGAAGCATGAAGAAGTCAGAATTACATGCTGGATTTACTGTCATTTGAGTCCTACATGAAAGGTAGAGTCTTGTTATACTATATCCAAGGAGAGCAACAGTACTTAAAGACTAAAAATCACTACTTCTCTATGGCCGATGAATTAGTACAGATTTGCAGGCTGGTTCCTTAGGAAGCCAGTGGTGATTCTGGGGTGAATTTTCAAGCTTTTTGTGAAACTGAGGTTTCACATCATTCGTGAGCAAGTTCCACCCACTGAATCATAGTGTCATGGACCTGCGGAAACGAGTGGGAGCAGAACGGGAGACTTCAGAACTGTTGCTTTTTAGATGCCGGTTATTGCAGAGTATTCTGTGCATCATTCTGAATTTGGGCTTGTTTTCATATGAAAGCAATTGGCTGGCAAGATTACTGTAAGTGTTCCTAGTAGAGCTGTGTTGGGGAAAAGGGAAAAAATAAGATTCCTCTTTTTTTCATGGGAAATTTTAACTTTAAATCTCAAAACTTGAAAAATTTAGCTGAAAACTGCAGGAGCCTTCCCCAATCTGGCTTCTTATTTTCCTACAGAAATAAAATAGCATAGATGGAAATGGAAAGTTTCTGTTTTCATTTAGAAGAAAAGCTTCCTATCAGTTCAAATAGCTGGTAGCCTCTAGCCTGGTCTCTCTGTTAGCCTCTGGCTTTCCTGTTGCTTATGGATCAATGTTTTCCAGAAGGCAGTGGAAGTCTTGCAGAGCTGAGAAACAGTCCATGCTTGGCCATGACTGCTTCTGAGCATGGACAATGTCGCTGGAGTATTTGCAGTTGGTTTGCCATGGATCTCATGCCTGGGCACTGATGGAGAGGAGACTGAAAAATAAGTATCTGTTACCAGGCTGTGATCAGTAATAATCTGTTTTTCAATGTAAAGGTGTTTTTTTGGTTGAGAAATAAGGAAATCTTTAACCCTCTGTTGTTTAAAGGAGTAGTGATGTGGCTGGTGGTAGCTGAATTCAGCTGGGGTGATTCTGCTTTCCACATCCATCTCTTGGAGCTGGGATGCCCTTGCCTTATGGAGCCATTTGCATTTTCAGGAGGGTTTAAGGCTGCAGATAGGGACAAGACAGAATCTGCACCAGAAAAGCAAACCTTGACTTTAAAACTGATGGATTCAGTGTGGGAGCCTGATGCAACAAAGTACAGCACACCCATCTGCTCATCTGTACTGTCACCCAGACACACAAGCCATGTGCAGAGTGGGGATGCTAAAGGGGCCTCATGCAGTGGCCTCCCACCTCCTGGTGGTTCCATGGCCACCCATGTGTGGTGTCACCATGGGCAAGGCACCTCCAGTGACCTTCGGGGAAAGAATTACATTTGCAGGGGATAAACTGTTCCCTACATATCCCATCTCTGGCCAAAGCCTAGCTTGTTAAATTAAACCCATTTTGTTAAGGGTTTTTAATGCTGCTTGCCCATATGCAGAATTATGTCTTTAAAGATTAAAAAATCCAATATAAACAAAATAAATCCAGTGAGCTGAATGCATGAATCATTATTTTAGTACATATTGTCCATTCTAATCTGCAGTCCAATTGTGAAGTCATTCAAAATGCTGCTTCTCAGTAATTAGCAGGAATCTAACTCAGAGCCAATTTCTGATTAAATGTGCTTAAAATCAATAAAACATCATGAGTGATTAGAGTCACGTGTGATTAGCCCTGTCGAACAAAGCAGAATAAGTTATGGCCTCACTTTAACTTGTCAAAAAAGAGAACTGGGGGTGGGAATGAGGAGGAACAGCTGATATTTCTATAAAGGGTTTTTCCAGTTCTCTGCCTTTCTCTTCACTCCTTTAGAAAAGTGAAAGGATCGATTTGTTGTCTGAAAATTACAGGCTGAAGGGGAAAGTTTGGGGCGGCTTTGGCTCCTCTTGTGGGTTTGTTTAAGGATATGCTGGGAATGGCGTTTTTTAATGCTCTGTCTCAGCTGTGGGAGAGTTACCTTCCTCTCCTGGCATCACCTTTTCTCCAGCTCAGTCCTGACTATTTGCAGAAGGGAATACCTTCTTTCTTTTCCTTCCCTGTGAAAGGCAACAACGCAATGCTATATCCACTGTCAGTAACAGAGATAAAGAGCATCAGCAGCTCAAGACCGGCTGTTGATTGAAAAGCATTAGAGGGTCAATCACGCTGCTGTGTGTTGGGGCAACTCACAACACTCCTGCTCTGGGGTCCCCTGGACACACACCACCACTCCTCCATCTATTTGGGGTCCAGCACAAGGTGCTGCTGATGGAAAGTGGCTTTTTGGGCAAGTGTTTGTTGGCAGCATCCCCCCAAAACAGCCCATCAGCTCAGGCTGCGGGGCGGAGGTGTGCCAGCACCCGGCTGGGAGGGAGACGACTGCGATCTCACGTTGGGTGCGTGGGGGCTGCGTGGGGTGGGAGAGCTTCTCTGGAGCTCGGCGCTTGGCAGGGCTCCCCTGCAAAGCTTCCCTTGACGTCAGGAGATGGAGAACAACACTCATTTATAGCTACAGCTTCTTCACTTCACTTACAGCTGTGTGACCGCATCCCTGCTGGTTGGTCCCTCAAAGGAAAATCCAGCTGCCTCCGGATCCAGCCCTAACAGCGATGCTCCTGGGGCTGCTTTCTTCCTATCTCAGTAAGCAGAACAAAAAACCCCATAACCACAATGTGCACATGGTGGTGGGTGAAGAGGGGAGGCTTGGGACATAGTGTCCCAAGTGTATTTCCTCTGGCAGCCTGTGTTTAATTGTATTGTTTTGTGGCTTATTTTGGAGGGCATTGTTTATTTCAGGAGTACATCCACATGCTCATTTCCTGCTCTCGGCAAGGCTCTGGCCCTTCCATTGAGTGAAGCTCAGGAATTTTTGGCAAAATTTGATTCCTTTTCCTTTTCCTTGTGTATATAATCCTGACATGTTCCCTCCTGCAGAGGGAAATTGTACATGGAGCTGATCAGGACAACTCATTTTCATAAGACCCCTCATTTGCCTGTCCCCTGGCATAAGAGCTCATTCCATGTCACAACTAGGAGAGGCAAGGAGCCACCAAGCAAGGCTGTATTTAACCTGGGCAATGGACCTGGAAGCACAGGGAACTTCCTCCTAAAAGGAGCCTTACTGTGGACAACCCCACCATTTCCAAGCACCAAGCTGAGCTCTGGGTTGGGTTTTCTTCTAAATGAAAAGGTCTTGCAAGCCTCCAGCTGAAATGAAAATGCAAAGAACGTTCATGCAGTGGTGTTCTTGAGTCAAAATTAGCAGTCCAGACTCAGCCCTTGAAGCACAACCCTTGTAGGTTGTGCCTTATAACATTGGTGGGTCAATGATGCCAACACAGGAATGTCACTTCTCATCCAAAGGTAGTGCACAGCAATGAGGGCAGTGCACCTGGTTCACCCTATATATGTCTTCTCTTTAACGGGTTTTCTTACTGCTGTTCTTGCAAGCTGCTGTTCTTTAATGGCAAAAACAGTGCAGAAACAGGAGCAGATCCTCAGCAGATGTCCATGGCAGTAGCTGGGTTGCCCACAAATTACACCAGCTGAGCCCCAGGGTCTGCTGTGCTCTGAGAGATAAATCACCCTGCACTGACCTCCTAGATCCAACAGCAACATGGGACCATCTGCGCTCATCCTCAGTGCCATGGCACATGTGGGGAGATCTGCTACTTGAGGTGGTCGGAGTCAGGCCCATTCAACACAAGGTATTGAATAAAACCCGGAGCTGACTGTGGGAATTACATAAACCAGCTAATTATTCCTCTCTCTGAGCCCCCTGTGCATAGTTTGGTGTCTGAGTTGGGGTTTTCTTGCTTTTCTCCAAAGCAGCTGGAGATGGGATGTTGAACATGGTGTGTTATTGCTCCTAATGGTATTAAAGAAAAACATCTCAAGCGCTGGCTGGCATGTTTTGATTATATGTGTGGGTAAAATGAGTGCCAGATTTGGAGTGGGGAAGACTTTTTCCTCCAGATCAGATTAGCACGAGCTGTTGGGGAGTGAAGCGGGGAAGCGAGGCGTTGCGGGGCGGTGGGAGCATTGGATATAACCTCTCTCTTAGAATTAATTTGGCATTTTCAATGAATAAATCCTTGTTACAGAAGACCAGAGCCCTTGGTGGTTCCTTTTCGCTCTTCCTTTTGGTGTTACTATTTGTGGCTTTATTTATTTGTACTAAAAGCCTTAAGCTCGTTATGGCATTTTTGTGAAGTGTTTTTGTGGCTTGTGTTGAGTGTGTGCAGAGCAGTTGCTCCCTGGACCCTTTTGGATTAATGTTTGTCATATGATTGCCTGTGATTTCATGACCTCTGTGGCTGGAGTGAGCCCTGTGGGGTTTTTTTATGTATGTGCAATTTAGCTTTTAATTAAGGCCTTGTTATCCAGGGAGTTGCAGCTCAGTTGGCTCACATGCCCCAAGGTTCTCCTGGCTTGATACTGGAGTAAGGTAGCCCATATTTGGAAATAATCAGCTCATTTCTCTTGTTTCAGTTTTCCAAGCTGCTTGAATTAATCTTCAGTCTTCTTTTCCAATGTTTACTGAAGAACAGCAGGTTTTTTTTAACACTCCCTTTTATCACACAGTGTGATCAGCCGAGCTCAGACAATGCGGATTCACGCTGGGGTCTGTTGCTCATTTAGCAGTCTACAAACTTCTAACGAAGTGCAGATGCATTGAGGAAGATCCTCCCTCTATGAATAAACCCTGGACTGGGATGCATCAAGAAGCAGTGTTGTGCAATTCGCAGCAGCTAGTTGCAGGCATCACAAGCCAAAGTAGTTGCACTGCCTGTTAGGAGGACTACTCATTTCTAAGAGGTTTTATATACCGTGGTCACCCTCGTAGCTTACGTTATGAGCACAATTAATTCAGCTGGGTTTTACTTTTCTTTATCTTCCTATTTTCTCCTTGGTTTTTGTGCTAGTGTGGTTCATTGGGTCCCTGTATTTCACTCTTAACATACATATTATACGTAGGAATAAGGTCTGCCTTTGTGAAAAAAAAAGCAAGTGGTTTTTGCCTTGGGTTTTGGGTGCCCAGAGGCACTGCAGAGGACTGATATTTTAGAACTGGCTTCCTTTTCATGCATGATCTCTGAGCTCTCTCTGGGATACCCAAAGAATTTGGGAGCTTTGACAGACACCTGGCTACAGATTAATACCAGATGACCGGACAGGTACTAGGTTTTCACCGTGCCCCTTTGGGTAGACCTGGTTTCCCCCTTCCTGCTGACGCTCCCCAAACAGAGATTTACTTGACAGCAAGTTCCCAAGATGCCACCGTGCTCAGCTGTCTTACTAAAGTAACGTGAAGATTACAATTAACAGGTTTTAACACATGTTTCTGAGACATTTAGCATAAGGGGAGCTCAAGCTGAATTTTATGACAATGGTTTGGGATGTAATTCTAGATAATCATATGCCATCTCTATGAGGAAATAATAGAGGTGCCTCGGACATCAGAATTTCAGTACCAAGCCAAATTTTGAGAACCAGAAGGTCTTGAGAGGTTTGTAGCCAGTGCTGTTATTGACAAATGCACATTTTTTAAATAGGGAAGCAGGTCTGAGCTCGGATATGGTACATTGAACAATTTCCTTCTATGTTAGGTGGGCTTCAGCATCTCCATCCTGGTCCAGTTTTCACAGCTTAGTGTCTCATTCTTAGAGAGCATTTCTTAATGCTTTGTTTTTTTTAAAGCTATTGATTTCTGTTTTCCATTTTTCTAAGCTCAGGGGTGAGATGCTGAGCTGGGTGCCATGCTAATCTAATAATCTTTAGAAATCATTCTGAGGTGTTTAATATTCTCCCAGTGGCCAAACCCTGAGTTGAGTCAGCTGCAATCATCACACTGGAGCATGGTCAAGATGCAAAGTTTGGCCTGAACCTTGTGGCCAGATGGCCACAGGGAAACCAGCTGCTTCTTGAGCTAAAAATGCTCTTCATCCATCATGATAAATCCCCTTTTCTACCAAAAGCTGCTTCATTCTGCAGCTTACCTCCCTCAGTGTAAATGACCGTAAGCTTCAAATAGGGTTGGTGATGGCTGTTTAGGTTCCACATGGCCTGTTGGAGAAAACTCACACCAGATACCCTGGCAATAACTGCAGACTGATTTGCCAGACCTTGAGAAATCCACAGCCAGATCCATGCACCTTGTTGGCAGCACCTGGGAAGGCAGGTGCCTGTAAATCATTCAAGACAAGGGGTTGCAGGAAGGCACCTGTGAAGGGACAGGATCCTCCAAAAGGAAAGGCACATTCAGAGTAGTTTTAAAACTCATTTCAGTGACACATGACAAGAGTCACGTCTCCTGACATTGACTTCTTCATCAGTTGCTAATAGAGCAAAAGAGATGCTTGCGATGCAGGAGTTACTTCCTGCTAAGTTGAGATGCCTTGAGCAGGTCAGATAAATCATGGTTTAGCCGTACATTTCTCTCGATTGATGCTAAAAGGAATCTAGACTACTAGCTCCAGTGTAGACATCAACCCCGGAGACATCTAACATCCATGGAGATGTGAATCTCAGCTGGATTGTCTCTGCCTCTAAGCTTGAATATATGAAAAAGGAAGCAAGGCTGAAGGCAAAGGCAGCAGTTAGAGACATAAAACAGATGCAAAATGTCAAGAAAAATAAAAGCTATGAGATGGCCCATAGTGCTGGGAAGCTAGAGGCACCTACCTAAAAATGGAGTAGCAAAACAAGATTGCAGCAGAGAAGAAGGCAGGGTTGGACTGATGCAGGAAGATGAAAATTTCCTTTCAACACTGAAAGTAACAGTTTCTAAAATCCACCTTCTCTGTCCCTCCCAAAATGTAAATGCTGGTAGTTACCCCTGTGAAAATCTGGAGCAGTTCTGTGGCAGTAAGTAGCAGATTCTTGGCTACTGGAGCCTCAGTGTGGCAGATGGGCTTTTTGGAATATGACACTTGCGGAGCCCAGCTGGTAACCGCAGCTGAGATCTCCCCATCGGAGATCTTAGAAGTCAACAGCTGTATCGGCTTTGATTCCACTGGAAACAGCGGCTGGGCTGCTGGAAATTACACCCAGGTGTTAGGTGGAGAGGTCAGGCTTGGCCAGCAGGTCCCAGCAGGAAAACTGACCCATTTCAGGCAATTCCCCATGTTTACCAGGAGAAGTGTCTGCATTAACTGTGATATTGCTGGAACCTTTGGCAAATAGTTTTGCTTTTTATAGGCGGGCTATTAAAATATTTCCTCTCCTGGGTTTGGGCAACATTCAGGTCTATTTTGGCCAAGGGTTGGGCACCTCTCTCTGTCTATGCCTCAGGCTTTGGAAAGGCTAATCTGCTGCCAGCCTGCTGCTAAACCAAGCCAGAAGCAGGCATTTTCCACCCCTCAGCAGGAAAGGTTGGCATTTAAAAACAGTCCCTTTCTGAATCACACAAGAAACTTGGAATATTAAAGATTTTATTGAGTAAAAGGATAGTAGAGTGGTTTATCTCACATGTCAGAATGAAAATCAGTCAACAATTCCCCTCAAGAGTGAAAAATGCAGCATAGGGGAATGATGTTGGTACTGCTGCTGTTGAAATGTTCACGCTCCCAGAAAATGCTGCAGAAGTGTGATTTCCAGATGGAGAGGGGATAAGCGTGGCATGTCCGACCAGTTGCATTTGCTTTCAACTCGGGAACATCAGCTCAGTTTTGACTTCTCCTCTTCTGAGGGCTGCATATTGTCTTCCCAGCCCAAATTATTGTACCCAAGAATAAATGAAGGGACTTCCAAGTCTTTTCAACGTCACCTGCAAGCTGGCTTTTGTATTTTAACCTTCCGCAAGATCAAGAAAACACAGCTTGCTTTGTACCGTCTGATCTGAATGCTATTTAACCCTCCTTTTCCAATAGTTTCTGTGTCCTCAAACTTTGTCTTTAAAACTTACTTTTTGCGCCCATGCCATATGCACACCCACCTGGATGTGTTATGTGCAATGTTATGTTTTATGCTGTGTTAAGTGCTATGCACACACACCTAACCATGATGTGTTATAAGTAGAGATAGCTGTGGATTTTCCATCCTGTCATTTCCAACAGAAAAAGTGGCTTCAAAAAACATCAAATTCTGCTGTTGGAATTTTTTTTCCTCTGTATGCACAGCCCCCAAACAAAGCCATCACTGGGAAAACTGAAACTCAAGATTTTGTTTGGGAATGGATTGCTTGTAATTATTCAACTAAATTTTTCATCATTTCAATCAAGTGTTGAACTGCATTCGTCAGTGATGAAACCAGGGGTTTTGAGAGCAATGGTTCAGTCCTGCATCTTCTAATAGGAGACGACCTTTTCCTTCACACAGTGTGCAGTGGCCATTGCTCTGTTATGAATGGTGGGAAGTGGCGTTTGGCTGAGGCCGTAGACCCATGGAAAAGGGAAGACTCCTGATTCAAGACTGAGATTTAATGTTTTACAACATTGTTCCCAGAGGTACTTCCCACCACCCAGAACGAGTATTGGAGAAGGTCTTTGGTTTGCCCAACAAGCCTTTGTGAGTGTTTTTTTATGGAGGGTACTGGTTGCAGAAGCCTTTTTATTGCTATTTCTGCTTTAGGAGAGACCAAAGAAAGACTCTGCAATCATTGCTATCCAGTAAGCAGTTGAAGGTGAGCAACACTGGTGCTTCTGCTTTGCTGTCAGAGTCCTGAAGGACTTTAAAACGCAGAGTGATCCTGTTGCTGTCGGTTGGGGTTCACAGACATCCTCATCATTCCCATCAGTTCACCTCTCCTCATCTCCCTAAAAATAATTAGTGGTTTGTTCTTTCTGTTGTACTTCTCAATCATTTCCTTTGCAGAAGATCAGGAGTGATCCAAGCACAAAATGATATGGCCAGAAGACACAGAAGGGGAACTCCAGGTCTACTTTAGTCAGAGTGATGAGGAGGAGACCAGAAGACGCCAATACAGAAAGCTGGAGTGAACACACCATTTAAATAAAAAAAAAGGTATAATACAGGCTGTATTCAGGGATCTGCTTACACAACTTGGGGACTGGGAACTAGCTCTCTCCAATGAAACTAAACAGCTTTAAAAGCCTTTTTTTCCAAAGTTGCATTTTCCAAGCCAAGACTTCACTGGAGAGGTTCTTCAAACACTAAGTCATAGTGATGTAGGTAAAGTGCAACCTTGAAAGTCAAGAAATATGTGTTCTCTTCCCAGCTCCATGATGATTTTGCTGCATGACCATGATCAAGTAACTTCATCTCCACGTACCATGTTGGTGCATTCGGCCCTCCTTTAACCTATCTTACTCTTACATCTGGCTTCTGATTTTCCTCCAGACAGTGAGCAGCCAACATGTGCCAGCCAAGGTGTGGGTGTTGAAACTCATGCCCTGCATAATGGGTATGTTTGGATCTGATCAGACCAGGTTTACATAGCTGGGTGTGCACATGGCTCCTAAAACCATGGGATCTTAGCTGTCTTCTAGGATTGTGTGACTCTCCTTGTTTGCAACATCTTGTTTTTTGGCAAGTCAGAGTGCATGCTAAGTGTGTGCTAATACACAGACTGAATGACAATAATCAGAGATTATTTCACTCCTTTCTCACCCTCCTTTTGATGGGATTTAAATGCTGTACACTAACAAAGGCAAGAGTTCTTTAGATTATTTAATATCCACAAAGGAGATTAGTTGGTTGGTATGGGCAAGGGATGCTTGTTTTGTTGTTTGGTTTTGTTGGGGCTTTGGTCTATAAATGGTTTTATTTCTTGCATCTAGGCATGCTGGAAAAGGATAATTACCTATTCCATAACTAGAGCCTTATCCATGGTCAGTTATGTCCTGTGAAAAATGCCTCAGCTTTCAGAAACGTCTATTGTAGAGAAAACATACCATTAAAGCTGTTCTGCAGTATTTAAAGGGTAGAAGCACCTCAGCTATTGCTCCCCTGACTTCTGTTTCCAATGAGTTGACAAATATCTTAGGGACAGAAATGGCTGATGACCAAACACAGCTCAGAATTGTTGCTTGTTTCCTATTCTCTATCACGGATTCACCAAAAATAGAAACAGCTGCATCTTTCAAATGGGTGAAATTTGAATGGTGTTGCTGTGCTTGAAATAAAATGGGAAAGCCACATGGAGTGAGGGATTTGATCTGGTAGGTGCAAATGAGACCAAATTTCAGAATTCTGTAGCATATGTAATTATAGAGTTTTCACAACCCAAAATCCAAAAGCATTTGAATCTGGGGTTCTGTTTTCTTCATATAACCACAGCAACATTGACACAAAGGTATACAGTAGGCTGCTCGGAGTGTGGTCTCACTAGCAAGTGCTGGGGATGGACAGATGTAGCAGCCCAGTGACTGCCAGATTATCTCAATGAGATTTGAGACCAAGAAAGTAAAAAGATATTTTATTTCCTAGACCCTGTTCATTTGAATGATTTCACTTATTCTAATAGAATTTACTGAAATTGGTATCATTTTTCCAAGAGATAAAGTTTTAAAGCCCCAGCCATTCAAGAACACCTGCAGGCTCTAATTCTGAGGGATTATACAGCTCTCCTATATAGAAATATACAAGAAAGTAGACCCAGAATCCAGGACCCTCCATGATGCTGTCTTCTGTTGTCCTTGCCTATAAGACTGAACCTGCAGGTGTTACTTAGCATGGATTTTGGACTAGTTATAGTTCTCTGGCATGCAGCAAAGCTGTCATTTAGTAGACAGATACTTCTGAAACAGTCAGACTGAAAGCAATTTCTGCACATGAAATAGATAAATGAAGTGGCTTGTGTCATGCGGTGTCTAAGTATCTTCAAAGTCCTGATGCAGACTGATCACCATGATTGCCCATCATGGGGCTGTCGCACTGGTGCTTGTTGCAGTGCTCCATAGGAGGCAGCAGTGTGGAAGAGAAATAGTCCTATTGCAGTGCCATGTAAAGTTGAGTTTGTTCCTTCAGGTCTGTTTAGGACTGTCTGAAAGGCTCTGGGGGATCTTCCTTACTTGTTTGGGGTTTTTTGTTAACTCTTGGGATCACACCTCTGTTGCTCCCATCCTCCTGTTCCTGTCGGTCTCTGCCAGTCCCCAAGGCCTCCCAAAGGCTATCCCTCTGCGACATTTACATCTTTCACAAACTTGGGCTCATTTGTCATGTCCCCCGGTTTACCCATTGCACGGTGATGCATATTTACTAATTCTAACATTTCCTCGTTAGTCATTCCCTCCAGGCCCATTAATCACTATAAATTCCCAAACGAGAGGCTGCAGTACATCGTTCCTTCCAACAGACAGCTGACACATAGTAATTAGGCAGCTGAACATAAAAATAATGAGGCTCAGGCTCCCGCAGATCTCCTTCCCCCTCTCGGCACCTCAGGGGCAGCCTCTCTGCAGTGCGTGCAGCCCCGCACACCACCACTCACACCGTGGCTGCGCAAGCTGCTCCCCTACAGAAATGTGCCTTTTTCCTTCTCTTTATCCCCAAAACCTACTCTCCGATCCATCAAAACGCTACCCCAGCATTTAGCTTCATGACTTCTGGCAGTATTTTTCCGTGCATCACATCAACCTAGACACTGAATTATTTAATCTCTCTGCTTTCCCTGTTTCCTGCGCCCCCCCCCCCCCGTCATGTGGGGACTGGTCCAGCTCCCGTTGTTCATCTCTACCTGCTGCTCCAGAAAATCCTTGTGCCAAGCTGCCCCGCCAGTTTGCTTGCAGACTCTCTAACTCAGAGCACACTCTTGGAAATAATGCATCTTTTCACAATGGCTTTACACCCTGAAATAAATAGCATCATTCAGGCATCGGTCTGACTGCCATGTGCAATGCAGAAATGGTCTGAGAGACCAAAAGGCTCTTTGTGTCCAGCCTAATTTTCCTGTTTTCTTGCATTCTCCCTCCTCTGCACAGTTAGGGAGCACTTCTGCAGTCTTTTTTCTCTCTTTTTTTTTTTTGGCCAGAATGCTTTGTGGTGATCACTTTTGTTTGCTGCAGAAATACCCTGGAAGCAGAGTGCCCATGGAGAAGGATACAGCACCATCCACTCCAAATTACACTGTGGTGTCTGGCGTCACTGGCCAAACTGGAGTTAAAGGGAGGTAGGAAGAAACTTCCCCTGTAGCTGAATTTTTTTCCTCCTGCTGCCTTCTGAAGCAATGTGTCTTGGCTGCATTTGGCTTAAATAGCCCCTTGATCTGCTTTGTTTATGGTAATTTCTTTATTCCTGTGAGAGAGAGGGGGAAGGCAGCACCGAACTGATATTGTTCTGGGACTGCAGATGGGCAGATGGTTTGAAAAAACGATTGCAAGATTTCACTTGCACTCTGGGCCTGTCTTTCACATTTGGGTGCAAAGACCAAGTTTTGTCTTCTGTCACAGGGAGCCTAATTTAGATTGCCTAAAACTTGAAATCACTTTGAAGTCAAATCCCCAAGGTCAACAGCTCCACAGATTTGGAGGTTAAGGAGTTGAGGTTAAGAACTGACAAACGAGGATGTCGAGGCAAGATTATGGAAATGAGGATCTGTAGCAAATTCTCTCTTGTTTCCCCCTTGTAACCTCCTAATGACATTAGCGCCCGTCTTTGACAGTCCCTCCTCAAAGGGGAACTTACTTGAGCACTAAAGATGCTTTTATGAGTCCCAGAGACACGCTCAGGAAAACGTGTGGGCAAATCTGCTAAGACCCAGATATGGGACGCAGTCCTTAAAAGCCCTGTGCTGGCTTAAAAGAAATGACCTGAAATAAGGAAGAGAGCAAAACACAGTTGGCAGTTGGGTCCCTGCCACTGCATCCCCATCCCAGTCCATGTGTTGAAAGCAAACACCCTTTTTTACCCCCATGCTGCTGAATGCAGTTAAAAATTCAATCTTCTCATCTCCCGAGTGAGCTGGAGCACTTCTACTGTCCTTTCTTACAGCTGCAAAGCTGTGATTCAGAGGGATTAAAGCCAAGATCATAAACCAGTATGTATTAATACTGCCTGCCCATCTCATACCACCTATCTTCCCAGACCTCGGAGTAAGTCAGTATTGCGTATAATGCTTTTTGTTGTTGCTAATGCAAGTCACTGCTCGTGGGTCACTGAACTCATTTATCCCAGGGAAAGTTTCTGGATGCCTGGTCCATGGCCAGAAATCTTTTATGTAAGTAAGCATCTCACCCATCTTCACTGAAGAACACTGTGCGAAGTGTGGGTTGGATTTATTTCTGTGGGGTGGTGGCTCTTGGACTAAAACACAACACCCACATTTTCATGCAGGGTTGTGTCTCATCTCATGCATTGCACCTTGGTTGCTGCAAGTCAGGTTTCCTCTTGAAGCTGGTTTAGCACCACATCTTTCCTCCCTCTTTTTGTCTTGATCTGCCCCAATGTAACTATACAAGGAAAGCTGACCAAGAACAGCTGGATGTATAGGAGGCATTTAGTAGAGATGCTTTTACTTTCCATCAATACCAAGCCTCACTGCTTCTTTTCTTGTCTGTATGACTTTTCTACTGGTGTCAATGAGATCAGGCCCATTTATTTCCTTTGATTAGATGACAGAAAGTAAGGTGAGCATACTCCTTTTCTTTTAATATATTAGCCAGTGGTGGCTAATGAAAAGCTACTTTTTAACTGTAAAGTGGGCAGCAAAATATCCATGTGGATGGAAGCATTAACTATGGCCAAATAATGTACATGGCTGCTTGAACAGCACTTTGTTCACCTGCCTAAAAGACCTGCTATCCCATTGATCTCGCATGTATGAATTTATGGCCTTGCTATGAATTTTCTGATGCCTCAGTTCTCTAACATTGAAACATTCATTCAAAGTAGTTATAGCTTTACAAATAGATCTTTTTTCTTTTTTTTTTTTTTTTTCAGAAATAGAGTTTTTCCATCTGTTTGTTCCATTTTCCCATCTGTTCCTCCAGCCTCATAGTCTTGTTCAACCTGTTTACAAAGATTCCCTTTAAGTGAATATATATATTTTTTTTTCCATTGCAGGACAATTGTTTTTTTTCACAGTGGTTCAATTTGTTCTTAAACTGCCTTTCTGTACTGCCCTGGGCGCTGTAACTCATCAATGTGACCAAAAGTTTTAAGACCACCAGCTTGTTTGATGCATGGTGATCACTGCAGCAAGGCTACACCGTGGACCCGCAGCTACATCCCAGTGAGAAACCACCATACCCTGTCGGTGGCACTATGGTGACCACTTGGGTACCACAAAGGTAGTGACACCAGGGCATTTCCAGTAGTGCTGCTTCTGGTTTATGGGGTGAGTTGCTTTTTTGTTACACTAAAGTAGGGCTCACTGCTGCATTTATGTGGTGTGATCCAGGTGCTGCTCAGTGGCTAGACATCTTTTAAGAAACAGTCATCAAGCAATTGGGAAACACAAGGAGCTTGTGATAAGAAGCAGATAAATTTAAAAGGAATAATTAGTTACCAATAAATAAACTGCCTGCAGTCATTAGAGACATCCACTGAAGATGGTCTTGCAGCATCTCCTAAGGGTTCCCTTCACTGAAGAACCTCTAGTATTTTCTGAGTACTTACTACACAGAGATTAAGGCAGTCCCCAGACTGTGTTTGACCAATCTGGAAAAAATTCTCAGGAATTACTAGCCAGTATTTCATCACAATTGCATCAGAAGCTGGACTGGATTCGTGTCTGTAATTGTCTGAGAGACACAAGCAAGCACCCTTTGAGAAGCTACCATTTCTGCTACACAGAGACCACAAATCTGCCTCTCTCCAGGCCACCCAAAAAGTGATCTTTGATTTGTCACAATAATCTTTTATGCAAAGGAATCGAGAGCTTGGAAGACATCCAAAAATGTGTTAATCTACACTTTTTAAATTTCTCTATTTATGTAAAGAGGGGGGAACTAATAACAAGCTTGTAAATCATGTGGTTAAGCTTAAAAAAAAATGCTTTGGGAAAGTTTTCTAGCCTTCTGCAAGGCATTTTGGTTTTATTCCTTCTGTCTCCACAAGACTTTTGCCTTCTACTGTTTGCCAGCAGGAGGAAAATAGGGAAAATTCTACTGGTTCTGTCATCACAAGGGACAATTGTGGAGTGGTTTTATTGTTACCATTCTGCTTCTGTTAGAATGAGACCAGACCCTCCATTTATCTAAAGACAAGGCATCTTCTTTTTCATTCCAGATGTACTTTTTCCATATTCAACAAAGTTCAGCACTTTGTTGCATATTTATGAGCCTTTGAAGACTGGTGTCCTCCTGGTTTCAGGTAAAAGGGTTTGTGGAAAGCCTTTGGGGCAAAGGAGATCCTAAATCCTTGTTTCCATGCAGGAGGACTTTTATCAAGCACTGGCCTCCCAACCGAAAGGCAACATCTGCTTCTTTTAAAGGTTTATACTTAAAAAGAGAACCTGGATAAGTGCATGAGCAGGGGTGAGAAGCCTTCTGCAGCAGCCCTTGCTGTTGGTCTTGGTGGTTACTTTATTTTAGGGTGGTCTTTGGCCACTTGGAGCTAAGAAGAAATGAGTGATAAACTTACTTCCAAGGAAAACTGTTTGGACTGTGGGTTCTAAGCACAAGAGGAAAGTTGTGTGTGTTTGATAACAAGCTGAAGGCTTTACCTTCCAATTCAGCATAGTTTAATAGAAGGTTTGTCCATTACCGACCTGTGCTGGTTTGCTTACCTTTGTTCCCAGAAAAGAAAGACTCTGTGTTAACAGCTAAATCCCCCCCATACAAGAGTTCCTTTTCATTAAACAAAAGCCCACTAAGTAAGAACGTTTCTCCCTTTGGGTAATGATGCATCTCTCATGGTCACGGTATGAAATATTCCCTTAGTTCGCTTTCTCTGTTCCTTTTTACAGTTCAGTTTCCATACGCTGCTGCTCATGTGTGGTGCCAGTGCTGTTGGTGATGAATTTCTTGCAGAGCTGACTTGAGGAATGTCTCTCTGAAGTAATCATTTTCTGTCTCCCCAGCATTTAGCTGAGTACGTAGTCTCCAAGACCTTTCACCAAGCATTCATCAGCAATGAGTTCAAGCTAAGCAAGACATTACCCTGTTCCAGAGGCTGAGCAAATCACATGCCTGCGCTGTAACTAATTATTTCTGTTGGCTGATTGTTTTTTAATGCATCTGTTTTACAGGTAAACAGATTTATCTTTGGAAGGCAAAGGTAATAACGATGCTGGGTTTTATTCGCTGCCGTCCTTCAGAGACTGAAAGACTAAAAGTTGAAATAGGAGTTATTTTGCTGTAAGTGGCAAATCCCATGGAGAAGCTGAGTGCAAGGAGCCCACCATGCAGACCATACATTCAGAAAGCAGAGGAAGATCAGCCAGTTGTGATATTTGATTCACCCTTATGATTCCAGGTGCAAATCTGAGCAGGGACATCTTGCAGACATCTCAACGACTGCTCTGGCAACTGTGATGCTGTTTGTAGATTAGTTGTATTGCAGAAGCACACAACCCATGGATCAAGGAGGTCCGAAAAAACCTCACTGCTTGACCCAAAATGTTTATGACTGAAACACCAGAAAGGTGGATGGAAGCACGGGAGAGAGAAAAGCACTGCTTATTGGTATAATTTATCTGCAACCAGGGGATTGCAGGAATAGAATGGACCCTGAAAAGCTCTTTCATGCTTACAAAATAAAGAAAGGGAAGAAATTCAGCAAGTTCAGATTCTTGGAAGGAGATGTCACATAAGCATTCTGCAAGACAAAGCCACGTGTAAGTAGTACTGTTTGGTGATGTCCTCACCTACAGCACTCCTTCATGTTTTTGAACTTGATTTTAAAGAAATCAGGGTCTTGGAAACAAAAATGCTGTGGCTGGAGATGTTCAGGCTGCCAGTGACTGCCTTTGATTTAGCATGGCCAACCTGGGATTTCTCCCTGGGCTGGGAGAAGCAGGAAAACCTTTACTTGCTGCTACCTGCCAGGCAGTGGACACCATGAAGGGGCCTCTTCTGCCCTCCTCCCACAGCAGAGCACGGAAGACTGAAAAGGCCTGGGTCAGAGTAAGTTGTACTGAACAACGTCTAAAACATCAGTGTGTTATCAGCAGTGTTCTCAGACTGAAGCCAAAACACAGCACTGTACTAGGAAGAAAATTAACTCTATCCTAGTCAAAACCAAGACACCTTCCTTCCTACCAGCTCTCAGCAAGACCAGAACATGTCTTCTGTTGATTTCTCCTTGACATATTGATTGCAGCAGGGTATAATGGAGACAAGCCAGACAGAAAGCCAGCCACCTTTGGGAATGCTAAAAGAGCAAGCAGAAAAGGATAGAAGTGAAGAAAAGGCTTCAGGGATACTTTATAGCAGCCTTCCAGTACCTGAAAGGGCACTATTAAGAAAGCTGGAGAGGGGTTTTTCGTAAGAGCAAGTAGTGAAAGAGTGTAGATTTACATTAGATATTAGGAAAAAATCATTTACTGTGAGGGTGCTGAGGCGCTGGCACAGGGTGCCCAGAGAAGCTGTGGCTGCCCCATCCCTGGCAGTGTTCAA
>JBCJKH010057325.1:0-16284 GCA_039877255.1 Loriculus beryllinus | reverse complement strand
GGGGGGGTGTTGTGGAGTGTGGAAGCTTAGGGATGCCCAAGACATGGGATGAGAAGCAAGGGATGGGAGGGTGAACAGAGCAGCCAAGCACCAGCTCCAGCCCACAAGATGAGTTTATGGGGAAGACATATGCCCATATGTGTCTGGGACCTGGTTCCAGCAAGTTGTGGGAGCTGCATCTGTCTCATATGTGAAGGCTTGAAGTATGCATAGACCATCTCTTGAGCAGTCACTGGAAGCCCACCACCAACTGCCAAGAGCCAAACAAACTGGAAGGTGCTTACATGAGGACCGGTTCCTAGACAGTGCCCACACATCAGCTCTATTGCCTCTAGGACTGCAGATTGCACTGGTCTGGGGAGAAACCAACCGAAGCAGGGATACCAGGGCCATGGGTCTGGGTTGATAATGGGGAAGGACACATAAGGCTCCCTGGGGCTTATAACCCAGGCCTGTTCCTTGGGATGGGGTAGATGATGCTCAGGCTATGGTGACCATCATGTCAGGTGCTTCCAGCACTAGGTGTCTCACCGCCAGACTGTAACTAACTTACTCTAACTCTTCACAGCCCTACAGTTCACCAGGGACTGGGAGACCGGCTGGGTGACAGCAAACACCTCCTACAAGTCCTTCAGTCATGCCCTCGTAAACGTGGACATTGGGCTGCACATTGGCCTGGCAGGGGTGAACGTCACACTGGTGGGTGAGTGCATTTCACACCAGGAGAGGATTGGGTACAAGCCTTGGCAGCCATGCACCTGGGTAATGGGGCCCTTGAGGTCCCACACCAGGAAGTCTTGGAGCTGCCTCCAAGGCTGAAAAAGGTCCTTAGTCTTCATTATCTGTCAGGAAACCCAGTGCATCAGCTCAATGAGACCATCAGCTACAACGAGCACTTTGCCTGGAGCTTCGATGCGGACTACGATCACAGCTATGATGAAGGCCTGGAGAAGGGACTCCCCAGTCCCATCCTGTACGTGGCGGAGAAGTTCACCTCCCAAAGCCCCTGCGGCGTGCTCAGGCAGTACCGCATCTCCAGTCACTACGCCTCCCTCGCACTGTGGTAATTCAGAGCAAGAGGTCAGCCCTATATCTGCTCACTGGGGAGGTGGAAAGAGCCACGTAGAGCACAGGGAGCTTGATAGAGCCACCCTCTTCCCTGTAAGGCCATGTGAAAGCCTTGGCTGGTCTCCGTCACCCACCATTTTGCAGAATCAGGGATGCTTCCTGCATTGCCTATCTCCCCAGAGTCCTCTTCTCTGTCCTCTGGCCTGATGTGCAAAATTGCAGTTGAAGAAAAATTATTCCTCATTTAAAGGAAAGCAGATGCAATTGTGTAGGGTGCAAATTCCTCTCCTAAGGAAGATGCGAAACCCTAGTAAGATGCGCTGGGTTGTGGAGATTTCCTCTTACATCCCAAACATGGCATAAGACCTGCTGGTGGGGAGCAGGACAGACCATCAACAGCGTGCTCAGAGGCTGTCTTGTGGCACTGAGCTGAGAGCTCTTGTGTGTGTTGTCATCACAGAGTCTCAGAGCCATCCACTTGTGTCTCAGAGGTCATGGGAAAGGCACTGCAGGTGAGAGTGTGTCCTACAATTCCCCCTCTAGACATAGGCTCCAAGTCCCTGCCACATCTCCTTTTTTTACTTCCAAGGAAAACAACTAGCCCTGCCCAAACCTTCCTGCCATTGAGAAGGAGCATTTCAAGGCAGGGATGTTGATATAAGCTTTTTTTTCATTATTATTCTTGGAATCAGAACAATTTGTTAGGGTCACCTCCCCAGTGAGCTAAAGCCAAACCCCATGCACAGGGCAGGGCTGGCAGCTGGGCTCCCTCCAAGTGCTGAATCAGATGTGGGCATGGCTCCTTGTGTGGTTCTCCAAACAAGTGGCTGCTCCCTTGTTGCTGTTCTCCCTTTGAACAGTTAAGAACTGCCTGGGAGCAGCCACTTGTTGAGGACCACAAGAGTCAGAGAAGGAGAAAGAAAGACCCCTAGAGGTTTCTACTCCAGCCCCTACCCAAAGCAGGGCCCATGTCAAAGCCATATCAAGGTGCTTAGGGCTTCGTGAACTTCAATACTGGATGTCCCCAGGCATGGAGATCCTTCTCCAGCACTGTTGGACCTGTCCTGCAGCTCCACCATTCATACAACTATGGAAATGTTTGGGTTGGAAGGGACCTCCTTAGATCAGTCTGTCCAGCCTACCTGCTCAAGCAGGACCAGCTAGAGCAGGTTTCCTAGGGCAGTATCTTTCCACTAGAACGTGGAGTGGAGACCCTCAGAAGAGGCTCCAAGCATGACACCTTCTGCTTCCTTTTGTGGTCCTTTTTCAGGATGGCCTTTTGCACATGGCTCATTTCCATCCTGTTGTTCTCCATGCCCATCCTGCTTTATGGTGGCTACATGCTTCTGCTCACTGCTGCACTGATGCTCTTCTCACTGCTCTTCTTCTTCACTGCACGGAGCACCGCTAAGTGCCCCATCCGGTTTGGCACAGCTGCCTTGAAAACAGACTATGGAGGATCCTTCTGGCTGACATTAGCAACAGGTGAGTGCTCAGCTTGTTCCTGGAGTTTTTATTCTCCATCCCTGCAGCAATGATGCTCAGTGATGCTTCAGCAGCACCTCATCCCTTCTGCCTCCATGGCTGGTTGCAGAAAATGATGTTTTATTTTGTTTTGATTTTGATTTTTTTTTTCAATGGAATACACGAATTCAGGATAACGTCATCAAGATTGGGAGAAAAAGAGCTGAGCAGCCAGGACACACTTATGGCCAAAGTTATCTGCATGGAGGTGTGCTGTGAAAGTCAGAAGTCAGAGTCAGGGAAGGACCTGGCCTGGAAGGACCTTTGAGGGTCTCTCCCAGCCCTTGCCCAGAGCAGCCTTGTTCAGTCTGATGATGTTTATCCACATGGCTAGAGACCCCCTCTGCCTCTCCTCTCAGGACCTGCCCCACATGGTCCCACTCATGGGCAGCAATTATTTCCTTATCTCAAAGTGGAATTTCCCACATTACAACTGCGCACCTCCCAGAAGGAGAGTGGCTCTTTGTCAGTAGCAGAAGGTGGCAATTACGGCCCCTTCAAGGCTCCTCTTTTTCAGGCAAAACAAACCCAGCTCCTCAAGCCTTTCCCCGTACCTGGTGGGCTCCAGACCCAACTCTCTTGGCCATTTGCCAAGTTCATTGACTTTTTGGTACCTCTCATGAAGGCATATCATTTAGATCCCATCAGAGGCACTTAGAACTTTATATCAGCCCCTAATCATGAGATTCTTACTGAGTCTTCTGTTAGAAGTACTGAAATCGAAACTGTAAAGTTTAGAAGCCAGATAGGCTGCATCCGAAGAATGTATGATAGAGAAACAATAGAGCTAGATAAAGAAATAACTCTTTTTTTCAAGGAATTATGAATCGTGGAGAAAATAATTATATTGTCTGGTGTCATATATTGAACCAGAAAATCCACGGAAACGCCAGAGGGAGCAGAGCAGTACAGTCTGACAGACACTGAAATGACTGTTATAATCTCAGCCCTTTCAGATAAAGAAGGAACTTTGTCAAAGTAACTTCCAAGTTATCTGGTAGCTGTGTAAAACCCATCACTAGGACACATGAGAATCAGGTCTATGTATTGATTAGCACTTAAGTAGGGACAGACTGTTCTGAGGTCATTTTGTAGAGGAATCATGTTTGGTAATTCTCTTTGCCTTTAGTTTCTCCACCTGTTAATAGGGATAATTTCCTCAGAGACATGGGTTAGTGGTGGTCTTGGCAGTGCTGGGGTAATGGTTGGACTTGATGATCTTAGAGGTTTTTTCCAACCTAGTTGGTTCTATCATTCTATTCTATGATCCTCTTTTGTGCTGGGGTGCCCAGACTGATGGCAGAGTCCACATGTGGAGATGAAAGTAACACCTTCCCTTGACCTCCTGGCTGATGCCACGTGCTGTTGGCTTCCAACCCCAGATGTGGGGCTGGATGGGGCTGGAACACAGCAGGGAAGAGGTGCCAACGTTTCTCCCCATGGTGTGCGTTGCAGGGCTGCTGTGCCTGCTGCTGGGGCTGAGTGTCATCATCTTCAACTCTGTGCAGCCAGAGAAACTAAAGCTTGTCTTTAACCTGGACGAGAGAAAGGGAGAAGAAGAGGAGGGGTGGGACAAGCCCTACCTGCCTGCTGAGCCCAGCTCCTCTGCACAGGACATGCTGATGGTGTCCCTGAGTGAGCTTTGTGAGGTGACAGCCACCCAGCAGTAAGGGCAAAGCCCGAGGATATCCCTTCTGAACCCACGCTCCTGTCCAACTACACCAGGAGCACGATAGGAGCTGGGTGACGAGAACATCCAAGCCTGGAAAAGGGTCTCAAATATGGCAACTTGCACTCTCTTTATTTTTTTTGTTTGTTTGTTTGTTTGTTTGTTTTACTCACCAGCAGCTGGAAGAGTTTTTGTGGTAAAGACAATGCACGCCCCATCCCTGCTTGTCCAGTTACAGGCACTGGGCTACTGCCCTTTCCCCTTAGACCATCCCCAACAAATCTTAAGAATCCTAAAGCAGACACTAAAATAGAGCAAACAGGAGAAACCAAATAGCTGCAGATGCATAGGTATGAATGAAAGGAGTAGAGCCCCTGCAACAGCACCCCCACCCTGAAGGTCCCCAAGAAGTCCCCTCTGCTCAGGGACAGTCTCTCCAGCAGTGGCCAGGAAGAGTGAGGGCAGCTGTGCTCACCAGGATGCCCTGTACCTGGTCTTGGTTGGAGAGCAGTTTGGCAAGGAGGCCCACGGTTTAGTACGATACCGGAGGCACCAGACCTTGGAGGACTCCTGGATTTCAGACCCATACTGACAAACCACAGCTCACGTTCGATGCAAGTCCAAGATGTGCTGGGCTGTACACAGGGCTGGAAACAGCATGGTGAGGGAGTTGATTGGTTGGCTCCTGCTTCTTACAGTGCTTATAAACACCCTAAACCACAGCCACCAGCCTGTGAGCAGCCTGTGAGTTGGTGGTGCTCCCATAACCCTCTGGACAGAGGAAAAGATGTTTCGGTGGGAGGGAAGGAGAGGAGGAGATGGGAATGGAAGTGCTGCGGTGTCCCGGGAGTGACTGTAATCACTTAACAAGAGGTGAGCATCGCACCAAGCCTGCAAAGGAGGGGAGGAAGAATGTTTCAGGTTTGCACCCCTTTAACTCTGTGCAGGTTTCGCAGCATTTTTGTTTGTTTGGTGTTTGCTCACTTATTTCCCCTCTATCTCAATAAAAGAAGTTGAACCTGGTCTTTCTCTTGTCTGTTGACAGAGGTGTCCTTCCGAGGGTTGGCTGGCTGAGGATGCTCTATTGCTGTGACATGGCAGCCATAGGGAAGGAAAGAAGGCCAAGGCAAAGGGAGAGGCCAGTTTTGGTCCCATATGGGGCATCTGACCATGGCTAGTAGGCACAGTGCAATAGAGGCAAGTCAACAGACAGTAAATAGGGTAACAGAACATCCCCAGGAAAACAAACGGGGGCTATATGGGAAGGCTTTAGGTCCTGGAGTGACCCTGGGCAGGTAGAAGGCTTGATGGGAGCAATACCCAGGTCAGCAGAGAAGTTTGCAGAGGGACCACAGTGAGGCACGGTGTGCTCAGATATGGCATCCTGCCCCATCCCACTCTGGATGGAAGAGCATTCAGCCTAGAGGACCTAGAGGACTCAACAAGCATTTAATAGGTTGGACCTGAACAACTTGGATGTTCCCAATGGCATCTATGAGGTGATGCTTCAGCCTGCAGATGGACTAGATCAAGGTGCAACAAACCCCTTTTATTTCATAGAATCATAGGATGGTTTGGGTTTGGAAGGACCTTATCATCTAGCTCTAACCCCCTGCCATGGGCAGGGACACATCAAACTAGACCATGTCACCCAAGGCTCTGTCCAGCCTGGCCTTGAACACTGCCTGAATTGCCTTGAACACTTCACTGAGCTGAAATTCAGCCCTCATAAACTTCTGCCTTTCCTGGCATGTTCCCCTGGCATCCAAGCCTGGAGCAGGGGAGTTGGCAGCTCTGCATGCCCTGGTGCAATGAGTGCCTCCAGGAATGAGGACCACCATCCTTGCAGAGCCCCAGGCTGTAATCTCTGAGTTTGCTCCACTGCTGGCACTGACTCTCTGGTTAGACTCCAGATTCCCTGGACACTGTGCGGCCAGAAGCAGTCTGGGCCAAGAGCCAGGGATTTAATGTCAATTATTTTATATCTTGTTATCCAACAAAAGCTCAGTCCAGCCAGGAAACTGAACCTGGAACTGAGGTGGATGGAGGAGGTAGGACCTGCAGCAGCATAACACAGGGGTGGTATAGCCATAGCTGTTACTGTGCAGGCAAAGCAGCTACTATGGCAACGTGTAGTGAGAAACATAATCATCCCTGAGCAATGGCCCTCGTGTGTGCTCCTCCCTGCGGTGGCAAGGAAAGAGGTCTTCAACTTGCAGGTTGCCAGCCCCATGACACAGCCAGCCCCTGTTGTCCTGGCAGTGTTCAAGGTCAGGCTGCATGGGGCTTGGAGCAAGCTGCTCTAGTGGAAGGTGTCCCTGTCCATGGCAGGGGTTGGAGCTGGAGCTTTAAGGTCCCTTCCAACCCAAACCATCCTGGGATTCGGTGATTCTGTGATCCCCTGTTCTTCACAAAACACAGTGTGTGAAGGGGTCTCTGCATACCCCTCATGTCATTGCCTCTGCTCAGTTGGTCCCATGAAAGCCATGCTGCAGAAATCCTAGCTGTCCTGTATTTGCTAGGAAGTGGGCAAGGCACACAGAAGTCTGATGTCTCTGTGCTTCAAACAGCTTGAATTTTGTTTGTTCTGTTGATCTGGATTCAGGGTCCTGTATGTCTGATGCAACAGGACAAAGCTTTTCCTCCAGTGAGGATGCTATTGGGGGGCATCATTCCTAAAAGCAGGAGGTGAGGTTGGAGAGTCCCAGATGCAGTGGCAGAAAGAGTGGGTCCCCCAGCCTCCTGTGCTCTCAGGGGACAGGATCTGTCCCACACCAGCCCCAATAACTTGTGGTTGATTGTAGCATCTTCCCACAACGCCTCTGTACATGGCTTCTGTTTGGACGCAAGAAAGACTCGAGAAAGGATCCTCCTTTTCCTGAGGGAGTTTTGTTGGTTTAATCTTACAGCTTCTGTCCTGCCACAGGCTAGTTAAAGTCCTTTTGAAACTCTCCTACATCCTACAGTGCACTGCTCCCCAATACAAGGGGTTCACCT
Organism: Loriculus beryllinus; assembly: GCA_039877255.1. Lineage (NCBI taxonomy): Eukaryota > Metazoa > Chordata > Aves > Psittaciformes > Psittacidae > Loriculus > Loriculus beryllinus. The sequence continues at coordinate 9,026 of JBCJKH010057325.1, read as the reverse complement.
TAAGGGCTTCAATGATCCTCATCCTTCCTTGGGGATACTTTTGCCAGGGCAGCTTCCCCCATGGGAAGGATGTGTCTGTGGGGGACTTAGGATGAACCAAGCCTCACAACCCCACTTGAGAAACCAGCCACCCAAAATGCCCAAAGCATTTCAAAGGAGTGGGTTTTTAACGAAGTTTTATTGAAAATAATAACTCATGCCCATAAGAAATCACATTAGTGCACCACAAATGACACAGGAAAGAAATGAGTAACTTAACAGTGAGGGTCTTTTATCAGAAAAAAAAAAATAGCCAAAATACTGCAATTAGGTCCTTTATAATTAATTGGACTGAAGTGGCCCAGGTCTCCAGCATTCAGATGTGATCTCTTTGTGCCAGCCATGGAGACTTCATCAGGCTGGTGGGTTAGGACCTCATCTTCTGTTCGTAATAAAGCAACTTGATGCAGTGCATTTCTCCCCTTGGTTGAGTTTGACTCCTGGCCTTGTCTTACATATTGTGGTGAGTCCAGCCAGCTCAAGTGTGCTCCAGCTGGACAGGGACAATGTCATTCTTCCATCTCCTTCCTTTCCTGTGACATCTTTTTGCCCCACACTAGACTACAAGTGTTACCTAAGAAGGCCCAAGTTGGAAAGTGAAAATAACCACATCACCACATTCCCCACTGGCAAACTCCATGGCATGTTCACTCAATCTTTACTTCTGGAGCATTTGTTTTATTCTAGCTCATGTCTTAATGGCCTTTAGGTCTGTGCCTGGCCTTCCTAGGTAGGCCTGAAGGTGTACACTAAGTGTCAGTGCTTGGGAAAGAAATGAGAGGATTTAATCTCCAGCTTTGTGAATTGCAGGTGCTCCCCGTAAGCATCAGTGAGCTCAGTTTCTGGGGTGAGAACTGGCCATCAGAGAATCACTGCACAAAGCTGTGCCAGGGATGGACCAGGAAGGGCAATTCTGTTAGAACAGAGATCCCCAGATGAGAGGGCAGCTCGGACCACCGGAGCTGGGAGCTGCTCCAATGGCTGCTTGCTGGCTCCCTGCAAAGCCTGCCCTTTTCCAGAGGGCATGGTCAGGGAGTCACAGTCTGCAAAGGCATTTCTTAGCAAGTACCCAATCTAACTTGGATCCGTGCACTCTTCAAAGGCAGTTGGATGGAAAAATGGGTGTCTGGGTACATCAAGAAGTGTTTGTGCTCTGCTCCTTCAGGCTCACTTCAGGGAATGAGTGAAAAAACTTTTTTCTAGATGATGTTGGGCTTGAGTTTGGAGGGCTGTTTGCAAAATGGAAGTTGATGTATGCTTCAGTCATCTCCTGGAACTCTTCTGCTTTGTCCTCACGGAGATCAAAGAAAGTTTTCAGGAGGTCCAAGTTGCAGTAGTGCAGTGTGACAACACTGATCCCAGCCACAAAACAGAGCAAGCCTGGAAGACACGCTCTCTAAGAACTTTCCTGTCAACTCCAGCACACTTTCCCCCTGTAGCCCTTCTTTGATGGTCCCCTGCCAGGGGACAATGCCCTCTCTTATGGAAGATGGCCTTCTACTGCGTGAGGTAGCTTCAGCTGCTGTGCTGAGCATCTTAAAACCGAGGAATGGGTCTTAAAACCCAAGCAAGTGATGCCCATCTTTTTTTTACTGCACCTCAGGGACTAAAACTGCTTCCACCGCCCTTGAGATGAGGATGGTGTTCCCCCACCTGCCAGCCCTGTCCACATCTCTGCCAGGATCTGGGGCTCTGGTGGGCTGCAATCCCCAGACTCTCTCACCTCCGTTACTGGAGTGAAAGCACTGGTACTCTGGCACACCCAAAGAGACAAGGTGCTGTGCCCTGATGTAGCTTGGTGTCCTTACCAATCGCCAGCGTGATCCAGAAGGATCCTCCATAGCCTGTGTGCAGGGTCGCAGTTCCAAACTGAATCAGGCACATGGGGGAGTTTCTCACAGTTGAGAATGACAGCAGCGAGAAGATCATGAAGGCCCCTGTGATGAGGAGCATGCAGCCTCCATAGACTAGGACAGGTGTAGAAAAGAGCATGTTGGAGATGAGCCAAGTGCAAAAGGCCACCCTGGAGACAAGAGAAGACCGGTGCATTAGTTGTGCAAGTGCCACTCACTAGGATGCTCTGTGTGAAGATTTCCATGAGGGAGGAGGAATCTGGGCTCCTGGTTGCACCGTATGAGGCCCAGAAGCTCTGTGGCATGCTGCAGTGATCTTGAGCCTCTCAGGCTGAGCAAGCAGATGTGCAATGCTCATGCTGCTACATCTAGCAGTCTGAAGCAGGGATTTCTTCCCATTGCTCAGCCCAGAGACCATGCCAGCCGCAGAGAGGCCACAGCAGCCCACTGAGTGTATCTAGATCATCTCAGCTCCCTGTCCTTCCATGTGTAGGGCAGTGCAGACCTCAGAGAGTAGCTCACAGGACTGGGATGATTGTAGAGGCAGGCACAAGTCATTTGCAGCAGCTCTGGACTTGGCTGAAAGGCTGGGTGACAGGGGAAGCCTTCAGCTACGGCCCAGGAGCTCTTGCTCCATGGCATTGCCAGGCCCCTTTCCTAGCATCCTCATCCCTGCTGTCAAACCCAGAGCAGGGGGAACAGCACTGCAATGGCACTGGCCCTCCACTACCCATGGTAGAGGGGACCACCTCCTAGTCCTGTGGAGCAGCTCTCCCTCAGCCCAAGTGTTGCTGCTCAGCAGATCCTGCTGAAGAGTTGAGATTGGCTCCAAAATAACAGCATTATCAGCTGTTCCTCATCTGGTCCCACTCCCAGATATCACATACCCTCACAGATGGGAATGGGAGAGTTCTGTACATACCAATGGCCCCATGGCCACTGAGGACAGCAGCTCTGACTGTCTCTACGGGGATGGACCCCTGCTGTCATGACTGCGTCATGGCAAGGATCTACACCACATTCCTCTCTTCTGTGCTCAGCTGTCATGGAGTTGATCAGCAGAGAGAACCAGGACCTCCTATCTGCTCACCCCAAGATGCCCACAGGGTCACTGGTTTGACAGCAGACCTTGCAGAGGTCCCTCCCTGCACATAGCATTCCTCCTGGCAGCGTGCAATCATCATCCATCTCAGAGGCCTAGGGACAAGGCAGCAAAGCCCTTCCCACATCCTTGCATCTCCCCTGCCTGCTCCAGGAGAGAAAGGCTCACCAGAGAGTGGCTGATGCGTAGTGGCTGGAGATGCGGTACTGCCTCTGCATGCTGCAGGGGCTTTGCGTAGTGAACTTCTCTGCCACGTAGAGGATGGGCCTGGGCAGCCCCCTCACAAGTCCTTGCCTGTAGCTCTGGTCATAGTCTGCATTGAAGCTCCAGGGAAAGTGCTCGTTGTAGTTGATGGTCTCATTGACCTGATCCACAGGGTTTCCTGATGGAGGGAGAAGAGCGAGGTCCTGCTGTGTCCCAGCATCCAGGGTGCCGCCAGTCAGGAGCACGGGCATCCCAGGGACAGCAGGAGCCAGAAGCCTCTGTGCAGACCAAGAGCCCTCAGAGCTGCAGATGGGGACATCAGACTCACCCCTGAGCGAGACGTTCACCCCCGCCAGCCCGATGTGCAGCCCGATGTCCGCGCTCACCAGGGCTGGGCTGAAGGACTTGTAGGAGGTGTTTGCCCTCACCCAGCCGGTCTCCCAGTCTCCCGTGAACTGCACAGCTGCCAGGAAGAGTAAAGCTGGGGTTAAAGCGGGCCTGGTCTCCAGCTTTGCCGTGCCTCAGGGGAAGATCACCAGTGAGCAGACGCGGTGTTCCCACCGCGGCATTGCAAGGGAGGGTGAGGAGGGCAGGATTGCTGACTCAGCCGCCGGGACGTGCCTCAACCAGCTCCCACGCCCTGGCAGAGCTCATGTCCTCCCCTTGCTGATCATCCACTCCCTTCATCCGGGAGCGGGAGAGCTCAGATCCCCAGGGACGAACCCCGTGACCTGATTCCTCCTTGGACATCCTCTCCAGGACTTCCCTGCAAGCTCCCCACCGCGATGAGCGCCGCAGTCCCTGGGACAGGCCTCTGAAACGAGCCCATTGCTCAGCCTTGGGAACAGGTGAGTTTCATTCCAAGTACTAAGCTGTATGATTGCACTACCAGTGAATAGTGAGAAGATCTCTGTCAAATGGAGGGGGTAAGAGGGGTGGTGAGTGCCGTCACAGCTCTGAGCCATTTCAGCTGGCGAAAAAGAAAGGTTTGGAGCATTTCAGGTATATATTTTTTGTAACAAAATACCCTTTCCAGGAACACTTTCACTTTACTTCATTTTCCAGCACTGAAAAGAGCTGAAAGTGAAGGCAATGATTTAAGCTCAGGCTGAACAAGAAAACCTACCCAAAAGTGAGCTCAGGTGCTGAATCAACTTATGGGGGCACTGATCCAGTAGCAGCTCTGCAGGTTGAGCATGCCCTGCTGCTGCCAAAGAGAAACCTGGATGCCAGCTTTAAAACAATTAATTCCTCCTGTGTGCTCAAGCAGCTACTGGCTGCGTCCTTGTAACAGGAGCGGTGCTGGAGGGTTCTCCAGAGCTGGGCTGGCTAAAGCTGTGGAGCAAGCCCTGACCTCCAAACTCTGCCATTTCCAGCCTGGCACCACGTTTCTGGGTGGCTCTGGTGGCATCTCCCAGCACAAGACATCCCTCGGTGGAGGGTGAGCACCGTGTGCTGGACCATGTGTCACCTGGTTGTGTCCCAAGGCTGGTCACGCTTCTATCTACTGCTATTGCCTGGTCAGGTCAGGGCTGCACCATTTAGATTGTGCTTCATGATCCCTCACCAAGCAGTCTCATTTTACCTTGTCCTTCACAGCAGAATTTCTTTGGTTTAGGGTTGCTTTCCCTGTCTGGCATCTTCTGTCTCCTTAGTATATCTTCCACTTACATGCCCTGAGTCGGAAACCCCACAGCCTTGGTTTCCACCATCAGTGCCATTTATTACAAGAGATTTCCTGGTTTGTGCTAAATCAAATCATCTTCTCCATCTCCTCCCTTCTGCCTTGCTCTGTGGCAGTTGTCTTTTGCTGCTCCCCTGTCCATTCGTCCATATCCCCTCCCCCCCCCCCCAACCTGTGTTTTATTTCAACCTGCTCTTCACATCATAAGGATCCTCTCACTCTCCAAACATACCTGGCCGCACTCTGAGCTGCTCAGCCGTGCTCGTTCAGCTTGTATGGTCAGAGGAGCATGGGGCTGTGCAGCCCACCAGAGCTGGAGCTGTTCCACCTCTGTGGTGAGTTTACAGCCAATAAAGCTCCCTCTCGATTCAGGAGTGACCACAGCATCTCCAGGTGGCAGGGATGGGGAAACCCTTTGGGGAAGCTGTGTGACAGCTTTGCAGGGTAGGTGTAGGGTAGACCCTACAACCAGCCTCAGCTGTGACCATCAGCTCACATATCCCAGACACAGACCCTGCCCAGGGTTTATTCCTGCCCCAAGCCTACCCTCCGCGGGATGAGAATCACTTACTGACGATCACCACTCCCATGATGAGGCTGAAGAGAACCCGGAGAGTCCAGTACAGCCTCTGAGGGGACACAGGACATAGGACATCAGGCAGGAAGGAACAGCCCCGGCTCACCCCAAACCAGCCAGGAGTGTCCCAGCACCCAGAATGGGGGAGAAGATGCTTATGCCCAGGGAGAGGGGTCACTCACCGCCCGTCCACGGATGCCTGGGATAATGAGCAGGAAGCTGCAAGCAAATGTTAGGAAGACCACGATCACTATGATGGTGCTGACATCAAACGTGGAGACTTTTCTCTGCTGCAGGTAGAAGGGGTACACACCATCAAGGAGAGTCATTCTGCACCTCCAGGAGCCTGCGGGAGAGAGGCGGTCACAGCGGGCACCCTGCACTGGCCTGCCCACTGCCTTGAGCCCGTGGTGGCTCAGCTCTAGAATAACTGAGGTCCACGTCAGAACTCCCCAGAGGGACAAGGAAGCGTGACACCCCAACCCCTTTTCCATGCCCTCTCCTCAAGGCTTTTCCCCAGGAGCTGCAAAGTACAACCTGGGAAGGAGCCAGAAGCAACTCCTAAAGCTGGGAACATACAAACATGAGGAGGTTAAAGGAAACAGATTTATATAAGATAATGAAGTGTGTAATTCCCATCGGCAGCTTTGAGCTCCCACTGACACTTTAGCAGTTATATTTCTGGTTTAAATCTTTTCTACCAAAACCGATTACATGCTTAATCCTTTTGTTTTGCTTATTTAATGGCATCTCTGCACGTAACTACCCCAGGAAACCGTCGAAAGTCAGGGAATGCCAAAGCTAATATGAGTCATGACCCAATACAATTTCATCCTGTCCCTGCGTGAAGGAGTTGATTCAATTCTCATTTTCTGAAAACAGTATTAATTGTAATTTTAGGTAAGATACAACCCAGAGCAATTCAGCCACAAAAAAGCAGGTCCCAAATCCCTAGAAGTGGGTAGGGATTACAATAACACCATATACTTGGGCAGTTTTCAATGCATAAATCAGTATTTGCTTTCAGAATAATTCTCTGTTCAGTCACCCAGATCATTATAGCAATCAGTTGAATAGAGACTGGCTCACAACCAGACTGAACCTGACCTTTTATTTACTCTCTTCTCTGGACTAACAAAAATATCATATCTATTTACAAATCTTGTTCTGGGCTATTTTGCTGTAACTGTTTTGGGCTATTTCCTTGGAAAGCCAGGCCCAGAGACAAGCAGCTTTCAAGTGCCATACCTGCTATGATTTACCTGGCAAGCAGGACCTGGAATTGATTCCCAATACTACACTGTGAGACTGAAGTCCAGCTTTGGAGTCCCGAGCCCAGCAAACATACCCATAACACTATCGAGTGGCTGTGAGGAAAGAAATAAATGAACAGCTTAATGTAAGGCAAGTTAAATCTTGATCACTTGGATTCCATCAGTTTTATTATATCTTTGCTCAAATTTCCTATGAGAAGCAATGAGGGAAGGAATGATTTCCAAGCCTGTATTCACTGAAACATAACTCTGCAGCTGTAAACAGATCAACAATTGAAAGCCCAGAACATAACATGGAATATGTTGCCTTGTTGACCGTAAATTTAACTTTCAAACAGTATCAAGGGATGTTGGCATTTCCTCTATACTCTGCATCTTCTGGGAACAGTTTTATAGAGAATATCCGGGGAAACAACCCTTTCCTTTGCTGTCTGCCCAAATCTTTCTTGCTCAATTAACCTGCACAGAAGACCAGCTTCTTGGCATTTTTGCAGTTTTAAAGTAGAAAACTGGTGCCTGCAGCTCAGGGCAGAGGAAACCGAAGTTGTTGCACCTTAGAAAGCATCCTCCATGCAAAAGTGTGTCTGTGGCCCTAGAAGTCCTGCGCTTTCTTCTCTTGCAGTGTATGGAGATGGAAAAGACTAGGGACATCTTCAAGGAAGGATGAGTATTTTAGCAGAAATGGACAACTTATCTTTTGTTTAAAATATCCTGGACTGGCAGAAGAGAAAGGCAAAGAAGGCAGGAAGTTTCTCCTTACAGAAACCCCATTTTCCTGCCCCAGAATGAACCACACTGGAAATGACCTTTTGGAACTGCCCAGCCAAAACCTCCTTGCAGCAGAGTCAACAGCAGTCCTGGATGGGGTTGCTCAGGGCTGCAGATCAGTATTTTCAATTGAAAAAGGGAAATCCCCTGGAAACTAAATGATCAGAGCTAGAATTCAGGGATGGGGCAGGGGGGGGGGAAGGCAGGGAGGGAGTGGATTTCCCTGCATTTTCCTGCTCCTGTGAGAAGGTCAAATCGAGATGGGAAAAGCAGCCAGGTCAATTCAAGGCGGGGATGCACCCTCTCCTCCCACCCTCACCTGGCACCCCTCTAGCCAGGTGGGCAGCATCCGTGGGCTGCTTCCCTCAGGAGTGGGTGAGCAGTGAGGCACAGACAGGACAGTGTTGGGGGCAGCAGCCCTTTCCTTCTATCTACCCACCTTCCTACCTACCCCCCTTCCTACCTACCTACTTACCTTCCTACCTACCTACCTTCCTACCTACCTACCTACCTTCCTATCTAGTTTTCTACCTACATATCTATCTATCTATCTATCTATCTATCTATCTATCTATCTATCTATCTACCTACCTACCTACCTACATATCTATCTATCTATCTATCTACCTACCTACCTACATATCTATCTATCCCTACATACCTACTTACCCTACCTGCTTGCTTGCTTGCTTATTTACCTATCTACCTACCTACCTTGCCTACCTTCCTATCTAGTTTTCTACCTACACATCTATTTATCTACTTATATATCTATCTATCTACATATTTATCTATCCCCACATACCTGCTTACCTACCCTACCTGCTTGCTTGCTTACTTACCTATCTACCTACCTTACCTACCTTACCTTACCTACCCTACCTTACCTACCTTACCTTACCTACCCTACCCTACCTACCCTACCCTACCTTACCTACCCTACCCTACCTACCCTACCCTACCTTACCTACCCTACCCTACCTACCCTACCCTACCTACCGTACCCTACCTACCCTACCCTACCTACCCTACCCTAACCTAACCTACCCTACCCTACCCTAACCTACCCTACCCTACCCTACCTTACCCTACCTTACCTACCTTACCTACCTTACCTACCTTACCTACCTTACCTACCTGCTGGCGGTGGCAACGGCAGCAGCGGGGCTCAGTCGGCACCCTCCCGTACCGCGCTCTTATAGGCTGCGGTGGGTGCGGAGCCCTATGTAAATCCTGGCGCGGCCCGCCCCGTCGCACAGCCCCATCGCACAGCCCCCCTGCACCGCTGAACGGCCCCACACTGCTGCACCACCGCACGGCCCCTCCGCACCACCGCACCACCGCATAGCCCCGCACCACCGCACCACCGCAACACCGCACCACCGCACCACCGCACCACCGCACCACCGCACCGCCGCACAGCCCCGCACCACCGCACGGCCCCTCCGCACCACCGCACCACCGCACCGCCGCACAGCCCCGCACCACCGCACGGCCCCGCACAGATAAGCGCCGCGGCAACGCG
>JBCJKH010057324.1:0-16591 GCA_039877255.1 Loriculus beryllinus | reverse complement strand
AATAAAGAGTGTCCACAGCCTGTCCACATCAGTGGGGCGGGTCACCTTATCATAGAAGATCAGGTTGGTCAAGCAGGACCTGCACTTCATGAACCTGTGCTGACTGGGCCTGATCCCTCTGTTTTCCTGCATGTGCTTTTGTTTCCAGTCTCACGAAGTTCTGGCTGATGCTCCCTTTTGCCAGACTTCTTCCACGGTTATGTCAGTATTTTTGAGAGCAGCTTCTTCTCTTGCCAAAGGAGGGGCAGACCACTCTGACAGAAAACCTTTTTGTCTCTGCTCTTCCCCGTGAGACAATGTACAGGTCAGCTGCATGAGAGGAACCCTATGGATCCTAAGGAAGGGTGTAAAGAAGGGCTGAGGAGCTGTGTTAATGTATACTTTTGAGAACACCAGAAAAGCTGCTCCTCAGCTTTTCCTTGGCTGCACTTGTGGCTGTCTTGGCCAGAACGTTTGGCCCGTGTCAGGGTCACCTTGTTTAAAGTGAGCCTGCTTCAAATACAAAGTGTCTGGCATGCACTAGCTAGCACCTAGCTGAGATTAAAATGTAACATGTCACCATATGGAACTATCAGCAAACTGTCTTAACAAGGGTCAGGAGTGCTGCCCTGCTGTTGATCTAGTGATGTGAAGTGTGGATTTATCATCCGGAATGCCTCTGCCTGCTCTGCTCCTCCAGAAGGTGCTCTTGTGGTGCTTATTCAATGTTCTCCAAAAGGCAGAATCCCTGCTTTATTTTCTGAAGAGGTTTTTTTGTCTCCATTCTATGAACTTTGAGCATTCCCTTCCACATGCCTCAGATTTCTCTGCAGAGAGATAAGAATTTCCCTGCTTAGCACTGGGTTACTTGGCAGCTGGCTCCCCTTACTCCACCCCATGTCCTGATCCTCTTCCTACCACTAGAATGGAAAAGGAGAACAGAATGCTTTGGGATGTAGTGGCCTACAGATTCCATCTTGGTCTAGCACAGTATGGAATTGCCTATCCACAATGTAATTTAACATAGAGGATGAGATTGGGAACTGCAGAAGGTGTAATGTGAAAGTGAAATGACAGTCTGAGCCAAGCTGTATGGTTCTGTGGGTGGTAAGAGACACATGAGAACACCTTGTAGTCAGAATTCAGCTAGGGAGTGCTCTGCAGTGCTCTCTTCTACCCCTTGCAGTTGTGACACTGTCCAAGTGAGACTTGCCAGGATATTCCTTATTTCTTGGACTTTAGTGCTTTGACATTTTGCTTTCTGCCTGATTTGGTTTTGACATTGATAGCTCATGAGTGTTACCAATTAACTGCTTTACTATGGGTGCTTTTGAAGAAATATGGCCATGGGAGTACCCATGTCATCCATAAACTCTTGAGTCTTCTGTCCTATCCCTCTCTTCTTATCATTTGTCTGCAGAACTTGGACATGGAAAACCAATGAAGTTACCCCCGTCAATGCAGAATTACTTCCTACCGTTCATTTTCTCATGTTTGGCCCAGTCTAGGGCTTTCACTGTCTCCAAAGGATGATTCCACAAGCAAATTTGTCTTGCAGCCAAGAATTGTTCCCTCATCCTTAGCCTAAATTCTCCCTTTCATAACCTCCTGCTGTTATTTCTGCATCCATTTGTGCTTCAGCAACAAAATATTTTCACTAGCCCATGAGGCTGAGGAAGTTGTCGGGGATTTCACCATCACTGTTCACATTGACAGGCTCTTCTCGTATTCCAGAGTTGTGTGTGTGCAGGCCACCACCAGAACTGTTTGGGAAGCAGTCAAGCACAGCTGCAGGTCAAACTTCTATCCTTGCTTTCAGGAACGGAAACCTGAATAGCTCAGCAGTTTTCTTCCCAGCATGGAAGCTGTTGCATGGATAGTGTGGACTAACACTCTATCCAGAACAGTCGCTGAGTTCAAGCCAGCATTTAGATGCTCTCTTAATGTGAAAATAGCGCTCACTTTCTTTTGGCAGGTCCAAAATATTGATTAAAGCAGTTATTCCCTTTCCAAAAGGGCTAAGGGGTATTACAGGTTCCCTGAGCCTAGGCTCTGTCAGCAAGGTGTGCTGGAGTACTTATTATGGAGTACTTGATTTTGAGAGCTCAGTTGCCACTGCATTTTCAGCTTCCTGCTAGAAGAACAGAACTTGGCAGGGGCAGTATCTAAGTCAATCCCTCCTCCGTCACCTAAACTGAAGAAGTTGCTATGTGTTAGGAGAGAGGCAGTTCCATATGAACTCCTCATGAATTACAGAGTTCTTGGGCTCTGTGGAAACTTCTCATCCCTAGGAGCAGAATCCGGTTTCACTGCTATCAGTGTTTCACTCCAGCAACATGTGGTTTCTCTCATCTGCATGGAAACTGTACATAGCATGTGAATTCAAAGCGAAGAGCCAGAGCGGCTGCAGGTGAGCAAAGCCAAGAGGTGTCATGGGAAGAGATGTGGCAAGGAGGAGGCAGTCTTGCCAGCACTTTGATCAAGTGCTTCCTGCAGTCTGTAGCCCTCAGCCTTCTGCTCTGAATCCAAACAAAAGCCAGATTGAAAGTTCAGTGAAGGTTCATTAGTTCAGCCTTGAACTGCACCAACATGGCCTTTGCTTGGGCTGTGTGCAGGACTGCAGTTACCCCATGGGTAGGTAATTTCCCTTGCCAAGCACGTGGAAGCCCTATGCCTACTACTAGGGGTTAAGTGGCAGCCTCTGAGTGGGAAGGCTTTGGGGCCCTCCTGCATGCTGAGTAAATGGACTTGGACATGCCACAGAGATTATAGGCAATTGCAGTGACTGCAGGTGACTAACCACAGTGGTTTCCATCCTGCTTATATCTTGCCTTTTCCCATCAGGGAAATCCTACCAGGATTCTGATTGATAAAGCATGAATTCCCATGTTTTATCCAAACTACTCATTTGTGCAGCTGGAGTCTAGGATTCTGGTTGTTGCCCAGGATCCTGTGGTACTCAGTGGGACAAGCAGAACCCAGAGGTGAGCTGCTGGTCCCCTAGGTGGGCAGTTCTGTCCCTATTTGCCCAGAGTGAGAGCTCTGTACACTGAGATAACAGGTTAGGAGACTGTGAACCAGCTGCATTTGGCATCCACATGCAGGCTCTGTCCTCACAACCCTCAGCAGGTTAAGCAAATTCAGACCATCTGCCCGTGTGTGTTTGTAGGTGATTATAAAAACTCCCCAGGACAAACAGTGTGGCTGGGTACAACGGAAGGTTGGATGGCTTGGCTACAAAAAGGAGTACGCTACCTTACATGTACAGCAGAGTGTGCAGAAAAGGCCTGTGTGCTGGGCTTCAAAGCTCTTACATGTGAGGTTTGTGGATTGTTTTTACTCTCACGAAGAAAATGAAATAAATCTGTGACACAGTAGGAACTGGGGTTAGTCAAAGAGGAAAGGAACTTTGTAGACTGACTGCTCCCAGGCGTGAGGCTTTTGCTACTGCTGAATCAAGGTAAAAGAAAATTCAGAAAAAAGGCAAGAAAAAAAGAGGCAGCAAACAAAATAGGACAAGTTTGAATCTGGGACAAAGCAAGTATTAAAAGCTCTAAAAGCAAATGTGCTTCAGGAAGGGAAAGCATCCAAATGTCTGTTTCAGCTAACAATGAAAAGCCCCAGCCTGCAGTCCCCAAAGGAAGCCAAAAGCCTGGACCAGAGGGCTGGATTAGACCTGCTCAAAAGAGAAACAACAAAAGCTTTAAAATCAGGCCATCACTAAATCCTCCTTCCTATGCAGAATTGGGGTGTGCACTTCCAGCCCCCACACAGAAACAGAGGGATTTCTTAAAAAGCCACTGTCTGTCTAAACCTGCACACAGCATTGATGTGTGTCTGACATTCACACATTCACTTCTCTCCCAGTGAGATCATTCAGTATCATGGGAGCACTTTCCCGTAAGCGTGTGGACACGTGACCAGAACTGCACTTGGCACATTGATACGTTAAAACAATTTGAGGTTTTTTTCCTCCTTTGCTCTTAAGTTCAGTTTTGCAATACCAAAACTTGCGCTACGGACCTCTCTCTGCAGCAAGGGTAACATGAAAAGAAGGACCTAGCCCCGTATGCCCATCTAATACCCCTACAGCTTCTCCCAGAGGAGTTTTGCCATGGTTCTTTGCCAGATTCCAGACTGGGACCTGTGGCTGGTCTCTCTGAACTCCCCTTGCATGTGAAATCAGAGACAGGAGAGTCTTTCCTGCTTCCTGTCCTGGTGGTGTTATGTAAGGGATTCCACTAATGCACTAGCATAACATTAAAGGTCACAAGGGACTAATTTAATGCACGCATCAGAGAACAAGTGGCTGGATCTTGCTGTATACCAGATCCCCCCCACTGTTGCTTCTAGATGTTTTAACTGTCATAAACTCCAAAAATCAAAAGCAAAGCATTTCAGAAGTGGCTTTATTTCTATGGCAGGAACCTCCAAACGTGATTCATTTTTCAATCTGTGTTGTCTGGGATCGCTGGGGAAGGAACGTGCTAGAGGAATGGGCTGCTGTATGGTCTGTAGCTGCCTGGCATAGCAAGCTTTCTCTGTAGTTCTCAGGAATGTGCCAGATGCATTCACACAAATGCATTACTGGTCTCTGTCCAAAGTTCTTAATATCTCAAATTTGCACAATGCAAATAAAAGGTAACAAAGCTGCTTGGGCAGAGGATGACTGATGGAGGTTACATTAAGATCATGGGATTACTCAACAGAGGCATGCAAACATCCCTGGACAAAGTTTATCAGTCTGTTCCAAATTCTAATTTGTTGGAGCATTGTTTGCGCAGATTATGCTAGGGTTTTACTTTGGGTCTTTATTGTCTGAAAGACTCCTCTTTCTCTAAGGACCTCTATTCCCCTCTCTACTGGTAGCAAAAGATTTAAAGCTTAACAAAACTCCAGGCCACCCAGCCACAGGGTAAGATTTCCAGTAACTGATTCTGGATCTGAAATCCCCCGCCTGTTTGCAAAGCCAAGTCTAAAACTTCAGATGGTAAAAGCAGAGGATATTTGCCAGATGTTGCTCTTCCCAGAGATTTGTAGTTGTAACGGTAATTCCATTCTAGTACCTCTTACACTGTAGGTTCTGACTTCCTGCACCAGCAAGCTGCAATAGTATTGTACAGAAAACACCGAAGCAAATTTAGACATATGGAAATACAAGACTAGGCCAGAAATCCATTGCATGCAGAGAAATAACCGATTATCCAACAAAAGTAAAATTAATCCCTTTTTAGAGACCTTTTTTCTCACAGCGCTTAGCCTTTGTAATTAGTTTACCTTATTGAGGCCAGCTGTTGAAATAGCACCTCCCATAGAGGCTGGATGCGTGCAGGCTTGGACTTCGTTGCAATGAAGGGATTTGGCACTCCAGTTTAGCTACAGGTAGACAGCTTGCCAGCAGACTGGAGATGACACCTGATTTGTTTTGTGAGGCTGGAAGTAAAGCACCCGGTGCTGGTGAATGCAATACAGAGGTCTAGCTTAGAAGTTCCAAAACAAAGATTCCTTTCCAATGGTCCCTTCTGAATGGAGGGAGCTCTGCTCACAGTTATAAAGAGGCATGTGGGGAGGCAGAGGCAACAATGCCTGCTCCTGCTTCAGTCAGAACCTTTTCTCAGTGATCAGTCTCAAACTGAAATGTGTTTGTGTTGTTTCAACAGGTATCTGACCCGCTGGTCCATCAGGTCTGCAAAGCCCATCTGGAGGAGGGGCCCCAAGTGGTGCAAAAAGCCCTTCCCAGTCGGACACCCTTTGCTGAAAGATAATGTCACATACACACAAAAGGTTCTCTGTTTAAACCACTAGTGGCCAGAACCAGCATAGTCAGTAAGCACAGCTGTTTTCCGCTGTTCTGCTGTTTTTGCAGGTTTGTCAGTACCTCCAACTTTCTTATTCCAAAACCTTATTAGTATTGTCTGCAGTGTGAACGAGCTGCAGTCTGCTCCTCTAGGAGAATACAATATTCAGCAAAGCAAATTTAATGCACAGAATGATTTGGAGAAAGGAAGGGGCAAAGGCACTTTCCTCAAAGCCAGAAAGGGTCGGAAGGCTTTTGTTTCATTATAGTCCACAGCTGGGTTTGGAAAAGGAAGTTTCCTCCTTTTTCCAGCAGTGAACAATGATTCCCCATTAACCTATATTTCAACTCAGATTTGCCTTGTTTGGGCTTTTGTGCCTGGATTGTGCTTCACTCCTGGATATAGCAAATACAGAATGTTGACATCCTTGATGACTTGGCTTGTTTTTTCCCCCTCCCCCATTCTATTTGTCCTAAGTCTTCCATGTCAGTGATACCGCTGCTTCCTGGGATCATTTGGGGCTGATAATGTGCATTATTTTCCGTCCTGTAACCAAAAAGTGGCACCATTTCTCTCCTTGTACAGTACATGTATGCACCATCCACCTATTGACCACTGCTGCTTGAAAAGTGCTACTTATGGGCCTGGTATGAAAGGCTCATTAAACTTAGCAAGGTCACGATTGCCTTTGGCTCCTTTCTTTGATAACTGTCTGGGGGCTACAAATCAACACAGCTTTTTTATGTACTACTGTGCCACTTAACCTTGTACTGCCTTCATCAGAAGCATCTGCCAATACCTGTTGGCATGGACAGGGTAAACCCTTATTACCCAGGAAATCAAATTAGATCATAATGGCTCTTTTTAGCCTTTATTGGTGAAATGCAAGCCCTACATTAAGCCCCTTGAGCTGACCAAAATCTTTTTGCTTTAGGAGGCAGAGCCAACACCTCATTAACTATCATGAGATAAAATCTCTGGCTGACCACCTCTGTTTTATGAAGCTACAGCCCCTCAGAAAGGAAGAGATTTTTCTTTCTCCTACATACAGAAGTTACTGTGTCTTCTAGCCCAGATAGCTCTGCACAATGAGCTTTACAAATAGAAAAGTCATTGGATTAAATCATGCTTTGAGATGAACCTGAATGAGCACCTTTTGCAAAAAGACCAGGTGATGCAAAAAAACAGTTGAGGGTTTTTTTCCTACAGTGTAGTGCCATGAGCTGGAAAAATCCCTCTAATTTTGGTGAAACCTAACATCTGAAAACCAAAATACTCCCTTCAGTATGCCTTCCTAGAGTTCAGGGTTTAGAACAGATCCCTTACAGTATGCATCAGCTTTCCACGCTGAGTCAAACACTATTTCTGTTTGTCATTCATGGGTGGCAGCTGGCATTCATTCATGTTGTCTCCAAATTAGTTTTTGTGTAAGCGTGGTGTCTTTGTAATCAGACAGATGGCCTTGGTTTGATTTCTGACCTCAGGCTTTGCCCATCAGGGAAGAAAATGCCATTTGTTACTATCTAAAGGATCTGCATGACACATTACAGGGAATTCAATCTGGAGTTGAGGGAGGATTGCACACAGTGAAGTCCTACAAAAAGAATCGGGGCCAGAGTCCAAACACAGAAGAATCCTGCTTAAAGTGCAGAGGTTTCACATATTTATTAGAAGAAGCACTAAACAAAAATATCCTGTGTAAAATCTAAATGTTCTTGAATCCTCACCCTGGACAGGAGAGTCACAGCATGAAGGGCAGATCCAAGTTCTTCTCACCATAGCCAAAGTAGATGTAGCCATATTGCTTGGTCATTGGGACGTGGTAGAAGGTCAGTCCAAGCCATAGCAGGCTCCGCAGTACCACCACGGTGCCTCCCTTCTCTAGCTGGACAGTCCAGGAGCCTGCACGAGAGGATGTGTTAATGAGTTACTAGGAAGCAGGAAGAGGCAGTGCTGCTGGAGCAAAGCTGTCTCTAAGCTGAGCAGAGGACTGCCATGGGTTCAGCTTCACCAGTTAACAGTGCACAAGGCTGCGCTGGCGTTTGTGACGCCTGAAAGAAGGAAGCTGGGAGACCAGAAACCTTGATAACCTTTTTTTTTTGTCAGTTCATCATTACATTTCCATATGTCTGCCTCTAGGTTCACACGGTAGCATATTCCCATGGCTATGATGGTAATGCCATATGCGTCACAGGAAGGGACCCTTGGAGCTCCTATCTTGTATACTGGAGCCCTAGTTGAAGCTACAGCTATTCTTGGCTGCTTCTGAGTGGGCAGCAGTTACTCTAACAAGCTCTGTCACCTACTTGGTCTAGCTAATAGCTATAGAGAGCCAAGCCTAGCTACAGCAATCCTGTATAGGTATGAAATTTCTTTTTAAAATAAACTTGTAGCATCAGTAGTGGGAAGAGAAAGAAGGCACTTTCCTGATCCAGTGAAGACTGGTTTCCCTGATGCAGCAACTGGGAAAGAGGAAGAAGAGAAAGCAGAAAGCAGGATATTTCCTGTCTCAGGGAAATTTACAGAAAAGGTTAATTCTCTTCAGTCTTTCTTGGCTCCACCACTGGAGAGGATGTGCGTGGAAGGGGCAAAGGGATTAGTTTCTGCATTAATTTTGCTTTGGCTCTGAAGAGGATCTTCAGAGCCAGTGTAAAAATGCAATTTCTCCTGGATGCAAGGAGCTCTGAGCCACTGAGTATTTATTTTGCATCTGACATGACAGCCTGGGAACAATGCCGGAAGGGAGGGAAGGGGGCTGGGAGCATCAGCTTGGCTTCAATATCCTTGGAGGGCAAGGAGCTGCCAGGAGAGGAAAATGCCAGCTTTAGCACCAAATCAGTAATGCCTAGAGGCTGCATTCCCGAGAGGGAAGGTTCCTGCTGAATCTCCATCTTGAGGCAAAAGCCACAGGTACAAATTAAAAGGAAACAAAAAAAAAAGGCAATTGGAGCTGTCAGGCTACTACTGGCCTGGATTCAAGTCAGCCTATCTGCACCCTGAGCCAGAATCTGCCAGTTCCAGAGTAAGCAGAAGGCCCATAATGTGTTGGGCCAGTTAGCCAGTATTCATCTTGTAGATAATTTTAGGCTCATCAATTTATGCTCTGACTCATGCTTACTCATGTCATGGTTAGCCAGGGGAAGGGCTTCTGTGATTGCTGTCAGCTGCCAGTCCTCCCCCTCACTTCCGACTCATGGCCAATTTTACTCACATCCAGCAAAGGGCTGAAGAAGTTCCATCACAAGTTCCTACTACAGGTCTGCACAGAACATGGCCCAAGGGTTGACTGCAGCTCCTGGGGCTATCTGGTCTGCCTGCAGCTGTGAGGGAGCACAGGTTGCTTGGTTTGCCTGGCAGCCAGGAGCCAGCAGCTAGCTGGGCAGATGGTGTTGGGGGTAACTTTGGGCTCTTGCACACTCATTCACAGTACACGTAGTCTCTTATGCAGTTCACGGCAAACTACAGTAGTTGAGGGCTTGAAGGAGGGGAAACGTGTATGTGGTGGCTGCAGGATCAGAAAGAAACACCACAATTCAAAGCCCTGTAAAACCAAGTGTCACAAGTTGTGCCGCTCACCTGTTTCCTATCTCTTCTCCTTGTATTTCTGTACTTTTCAGAAGTTTGTTGGACAACATTGTTTGCCCTGTCTCCTTCAGCAGCATGTACCACAGTTTTGTCATACCATAGCATAAGTCTTGTGTCATCTTTCAAAGTACCCTCTTCAGTTACGTGCAAATGTGAAACTAAATGGATAGCAAGAATGCCTGCCCTCTGTGACAGTCACTGAGCTGACAAACCGAGTCTGGCTGCAGGACACAAATACAAAAGAGACATTCACAGTCTTTAAAAACTCAGGAGATTTCTGCACTGGAAAGCTTACTTCTGACTCACTCAGCTCCATGTTTCCACTAAAGACAAACAGCTGAAATCACAGTAAAGCAAAGCACTACTTCATACAGGTGTGTGCCATCTTTTCACTTTCCTTGCACTCCTGTAACATTCTAGTTAAAACATGAGCTAGTGTCTTCACAAGCAGTGGTTTCACATACAAGGCAACCCCAGTCTCCCATGCAGTCTCCCCAGTGCCTCTCATGGACATAAACTGGATCTGATCTATGTCAAACCTGAGTAAAAACACATGCTATGTTTCAGCCAGTGGCATTAAAAATTCTGACCTATTGGGTTTCCAACAAAATCTGCATATTCTTAAGAAACTTCATTACTTTGATAGCATGGAAACCCAGATGAAGAATACTTCACTACAAGGCAGATCATCCAGTGGCTGAAGCACTACAGCCATCTGCTGTCAAAGGACAAGCTTTCAAACAGTTTCTTGAACTTTGCCTCTACAAGTTTCCCATATTTGCACAGCGGCAGTAGCTGGACTGTGCACGGGGCTGTTGAGCAACAAGTGGCAAGCACATAGGTCTGAATGCAATTGTGACAAATAACTTTTTCCATTTCTTCTTTGAACACTGAACTGACTTTGCTTTAAGTGCATGGTTCTTTCAGCTTGAACTTGCAAAGTTATCTGCATGCCCTTCATCCAAATACTGGTGGGTCTTGCTACAGCTTCACACAGTGGTTTGCAGAGGGGAGACTGGAAACTTTTGGAAGAGTTTCTCTGACAAAAAGATAATGGAATGAGAACTCTTGTTGCCTTTTAGGACCAGTCCTCCGAGAAGCAAGTCTGCCAAGAATAGGACTGTGTCTTGCCTTGTTGGGTGGCAAAAGCCCTTAGGGATTATCTAGTTTGCTAATGCCTCATGACATACTGAAAGCATCCAAGAGCCTGGGTACACGTGATAGCATGTATATGTATGTTCATGTACACAGATGAACCCTCTGCCCCAAAGTATTTACAAAGCACAAAAGGAAATGCCTGCAGCATGGCGAGTGGGAAAGGTGAGAGGGAAAGCAGGGATATCAGTGCTTTCAGGAACTGTAATTGGATTCAGACTTTTTCGTTGGACAAATTTGCAGAGAAGGTAGAGAAAATCAGTTCAACTTGATTGAATCCTCATACCTGTGCTCTGGGACAACACAATACACTGACCCATGATCTCCTCAGTACATGCGCCCAGTGTCACACCGGCTTATCAGTCTCTGTGGAGTATTCAGCAGCAGTTGACTGCTGATCAAAGAAACTTCCCATGCACCTTCACACCTGGCAGAAGTGGACAGATGTAATTGAAGACAGCTCCACTCACTTTTATGCCAGATTTCTGAAGACTCTGATGTGCAGCTGCTTCATTTCCCTACAGCCTGTCCAAGCTGCAAACTCTCAAAGGGCTCAAATTCATAAATGTGAGATGTTTGGGGAATACTAAGTTGTTATACTTTCAAGTTCTTCTCTGAGCTTTGATTCTCCATCTGATTCTATGCAAATATGGACAATAAAGTTTTGCTGGTGCTACGTAAGTATTCCTGTGAACTTTGGGCAAAACAAGCAGGTTACTTCAGGGCAATCCCAACTGGACTGACACAACATAGGTTGAGGATAGGAAAAAAATGTAAGAAACTGCCTGAAACTATAATGTCATTTTCACACAGATCCTGTTTGCAGCGAGAATGATGATTAGCCATAGAGCTGCTGTTTATTCTGCAGGGCCAAACAGCAGCAGCAGTACCACCGTTACTAACTAAATCACTGGGCATGTTTCTCTAACCCAGCTATAAGTGATTTATTCATGTCTTGGGTTTAGCAGTAGCAGTCATTTTTCTCCTTCTTAGTAGCTGGTGCAGTGCTGTGGTTTTGACTTTCAGCCTGGGAACAGTGCCAATAACACTGATGTTTTTAGTTTTTGCTAAGTCGTGTTTACTCTGACCAAGGACTTTCTGAGTCTCATGCTCTTTCAAGGAAAAGGGGAAGCTGGGAGGAAGCAGAGACAGGACACTTGACCCAAACTAGCTAAAGAGGTATTCCATACCACAGCACGTCATGCCCACTATATAAATTGGGGGCAGTTACGAGGAAGGGTGAGATCACTGCTCAGTAGGGCTGGGTATTGGTAAGCAGGTGGTGAGCGGCTGTGTTCTCTTCCTTTGTTATTTTCCTTGTCATTATTGCTATTCATGGTAGCAGTAGTGGTTTTCGTTATACCTTAGTTACTGGACTGTTCTTATCTCAGCCGGTGGGAGTTAGTCTTTTGATTCTCCTCCCTATATCTCTGGGAGCAGGGAGAGGAAGCGGGGGAGTGAGAGAGAGGTTGTGTGGCTGGGCTTAAACCACGACAATAGAATAACTGAAAAATATTTCCAAAGGTTTAAGTAGATTGCAGTGATTAATAAAGCAGGGGTACAGCTATTTCTGTAATGTTTAGATAAAGGTTACATCCCGCCCCCTCTGTGCCTCTCTCTCTACTTTCATTATATTGAATCCTGAAATATAAAAAGGTTCTTTTCTGTATTTGAGCACCATGAAAGTGAAGCTCTTCAGACTTACTAAAGAGAACACTTTCAAAACATCATATTAAATTGATTAAAAATTATTACTTCCAAATTTTAAACTAGGAATTAATGAGATTAAGGTTATGGGCAAAATATAAATCCCACTAGAAAGGTTCAGATTTATTTTTGCATTTATACATTCAAAACCTCAGAGTCTGAGTACAGACTCTTTACAATGCATGAATTCTAAAGCATGACAGTGGAAAAAGACCAGGTGTGCACTCACTGCCAATGTGAACTGCCTTGATATGTCCTACGCTACCAAGGCTAGCCAGGTAAGGTGGAATGTGGAATGGCTTTACAGCAAACTGTGGCTTTAGTGGTCAAATCTGTGACCTAAGGTTTGATTTTGTGCATCCTAGGTGTGTTACCTTTGCTCATTCTTATAGAAAAAAAAGTGCTGTTGAGCAGTGGAAGAGTATTTAACCTGAAGCCACACAAGACAAGTTACAAGATAGAAAGACAAACTGTTGATATGGCAATAATGATCCTAGAATCATGAAGAAAATACTGACTCTCATGAAAAGTTATGCACCCTTAGAAAAAGCCTCACAAGCAAACAGAAGTTGCCAACTCAGCACAACTCTTCAAAGTCAGTTTGAAGCAACAGAGGATGGTGGGGTGTGAACAGGTAAGTTGGTAACATACCAACCCTACCTATCTACTCTGTACTAACTAATGGATAATGCATATAGTCTGGCTGTGTATACACTGCTTGCAATGTCTCTCTTCGCACAATAAAATAACACCTGAATGAAGGTGTTCATGAGGGAGGTTACATTGCCACTCCATAAGACAACACAGTTTAAACTCTATAAATCAATTGAACATAACATTTTGTCAGTAAAATGAAACACAAAATGGGCAAGAAGCGCATCTTTTATTCCATCCGCTTCTCCTGCAAACAGTGCAGATACAGCCTAGGTCACAGTCCAGTGTAAGAAAGTTTGCAACAGAGCTAGAACTAGACATGCCTTATTTCTTTGCAGTGTTGCAGAATCCAGCTTCCACCTTGGGAAGTCTTTGTGACTTTTGATCTTACCATGAAGCTTTTCAGTGAAAATTGAAATCTATGCCTTTCTATTTCCTCATTTATGCCTTCACACGGGAGAAATAATATCAGTTGATGGTGTCATTCATATACGATACTCCCCAGGAGAATGATCTAAATCTTTATGAGGCTTGAAGGGTCACTTATATATTCTTTGCTTTTCACCCGCAAAGGGTGATTTATAAAGGACAAGTTCATGATTGAATAGCTTTTGCTAGTCCTGATTTAAATAAGTGACAATGAACAACTGCTGTACTTACAAACACCACTAGAGTGTTTCTTTTGATCAATTTTTTATCTTCTATACAACCTTTCTGAAGAGAGCATCGGTTTTATTAGGACTAAATTATTCAATAAAAAAAAAAGAATTGAACAATTCTGTTATTTAGCATGTAGGCATGTTTTTGTATCTTCAACAGCCTTCATCAGCATCAGTTTCACTATCTTTCCAAATATAAATAGTTACAATTGCTCTTATGGAAATTGTAGAATTCAGATTCAACAAGCTCAAAGCTGTAGAATTGAAGTAGAAATGCCATTAAATTCTCACTGCCTCAATTCACTAAGAGGCAAGATTGATCGGGGAAAACCAATGTACACTCACCTCAATTCATTGTTAATGTATAAGTGAATGTTATTGATGTTGATCAACCACATACTAGATTCAGCTTCTGCCATTAATGCTATGAATCTCATTACAATGTTTTAAAGATGTCTCAAATTGTCCCCTTTTTCGTCCCTCCCACCACATGCATGCATTCTCAATAATCTTTAAATTTCCATCTTGTGGTATTGTTGCAGAGACAAGCAGGTGGGAGATGACTTTTGTGATAGACACAGAGTGGAGCCTGACTTTCCACTCAAGCACATCTATGCTGCTGTGAAAAAAGACGGTTTGACTGTAGTTGAATTTATTTGGAATTTCCTTGGTGCATAAAATCTATTAAAATTTTGCAGCCATTTTAAAGCTATTTGATTTAGATCACAGGTTGTACCCAACCTCTCAGCTCTCTGGCTCAGACCTGTAAGCCCGCCTTCTTTCTAAGGCACAATTGAGCCTTGTCTGAACGATGATTTTTTTCTGTAATTATAATGTCTCATCAATAATATGCAGGGTTTCTTGTTTGTTTTTTCTGTAGGAATGACAATATCTTACAGGGAACCTGAATGACGTTATGAATTTAAAGCATAGCAGGATATGGGGTGTAGTGTTTGTTGTTGTTTTTGGGGTTTTGTTTTAGTGGTTTGGTTGGGGGGTTTTTGTGGTGGTTTTTTGTGTTTTATTTGTTATATTTTTCTGGAATACAGCAAAACCTGTTTGAGATCCAGCACTTGTCATGAGCACCAAGTATGTTAAAAGAGGGTATTATATTAAAAGAAAGTCAGATCTTAGGGACCAAAAGCATTTATTCAGCCTTTAGTTTTGCGCAGGTCATCTAAAAGTTATGTATTCAGCCTGCAACAATCATTTAAGCTCATTGACTCTAGTCAAAAGAAAAAAGCCATCACAAAAGGGAATTGCACTCACTGTTCTCCTAAACATATTTACACGTAGGAAAGACTCTTAGCTAAGGAGTTGCAAAACTTGAGGCACGATAAAATGCAGACATACATGGAGATTGTTTAGATGCCCAGGGAAATGAGGGCCAGATGTGAAATGATTTAAAAAAGACAGTAATGTAAAAGAATACAAAAAAACATTTAAAGTAAGAGAATATCTTTCACATAAGGAAAGTACAGAAGAATGTTAACTATAAAATGAAATATAAAAAGCCCAATAACACCATTATTCCCCCCTTCACCCCCACCCACAGAAAAAAAGAAAAAGAAAAGCAACCAAAAAAAAAACCACAACCCAACAGAACACAGGTTAATAAACCCTGCAAGAGTGAAGGAAATGCCTAAAAATTTAGGAGGAGAAGGAAAAGTAGTTTATTCTTTCACATCTGTCTCTGTTGCTGGAAATCTTACGTATTCTCACACCAGAACCTTTCCTCACAGAAGGCTCATTAGAAAATGTGTCTGAAATTGAAGTGTGAACAGAAAAGATTTTCAGCACAACTCAACAAAATGAACAGTAGCAAATTGATACAACCAGTTGGCATTCCCCCAAGAGTTGTAAAGGAACTTGAGTGTGAAATAGCTAAACTGTCAAAATTGAATGTAGCAATAACTTCTCATTTATACCTGCCCTGCTACTGTAGAATGAAAGGTAACATATGTATTTCTTCTGGTGTTTTTTTTTGAGGGAAGAGGAGATTCTTCATTTTCTTTTTCAAAACACTTTAAGGAGGATCTGTTGAAATGTTAACCAGAAAGACAAATCGAAGTAATGCAAAATCAGAGAATGCGATTTGTGGTCATAAGAATTAATAATAATATTATGGAAAAGTCAGCATAGTTCTTATAAAGTCTGAACACTAAATGTTTTAAAGGAGTCAAAAGGAATGTGGACATAGAAATGGAGTAAAAATAGACTAATTAGCTTTCTCGAGGGTACTTAGTAATATTCTTCAATGGAACGGTTTGGAGGAAAAAAAGTGACGTGGTGAAACCCCATTAATCTTCTAAAGTGTAAACAGGTCACCAGTAGAGATCTACCCGTTCTAAGGCTTTTGCTCTTAAATGTACTCAGAAAGTTACAATAAGTGGAAAGTCATGACATCTGCCAAAATAGCTATCGAATTCACATTGGTAAAGATAAAATCAAATTAAATTCAGTGTCACCAAGTGCCAATTATGTATGTGGGTAAAGAATGTATCTTTGAATATAAAATGCAAGTCCTGAAGTATTTATAACAAAAAAGATCTTAGACGTATAAGCAGTTCTATTAAAATACTGTTGCATTGCTTGAAAGTGATTAAAAAAAGCACAACTGAGTGTTAGCAATTACTAGGACCTAAGTAGAGAAAAAACATATATACAAACTTTTACTACTGCAGAAATCCATCATGTTTCCCCCAACACAAGAAGTCTGCACAGAGTTCTTCGGAACATTTGCATTAGTAAATTGAAAGAGATGTTGAAGGGCAACAAGGATAAAATTAAGTACGGAATGAAGAAGAGCAAAAACAAAAGATTAAAATTTTTAAATTATCAAAGAGGTAGAAACCTGGGGAGAAAACTAGGTCAGTTTCAAAAGGACCATCTGACTGGAATGCAGATTTGCAACTGGAATCTTTTAAATCATAGAATCATAGAATTATTAGGGTTGGAAAGGACCTTAAGATCTTCTAGTTCCAGCCCCCCTGCCATAAGCAGGGACACCTCACACTAAACCATGCCTCCCAAGGCTTTGTCCAACCTGGCCTT
>JBCJKH010057323.1:10261-31220 GCA_039877255.1 Loriculus beryllinus | reverse complement strand
GGGTGAAGGGGAGCCGCGCGGCGGTGTGAGCCAGCAGCGGGCAGGCGGTGTGACAGCCGCCAGTGGGGCCGCCGGTCGGGGCGCAGCTGTCACGACTGGCAGCCGGAGTGCTGCGCGGGGGTGAGGCTCTGCCTCAGACCCCGTGGGTGAAGGGGCGCACTGAGCTGTCCCATGTTCTCTCTGGTACAGGTGAAGGGCTGCTCCTGCTGCTGAATCCCATGGGCATCGCTCTGCCTGAGCACGACCCCTGCCACCTCGGGCATCCGTCAGGCTTCCTCCTCTCAGGGTCAGGGCCTCGGCAGTTGCAGATACAATTTAGAAACATAGAATAGCTAGGTTGGAAAAGACCTTAAGATCATCAAGTCCAGCCTCTACCCCAGGATTGCCAACGCCACCACTAAGCAATGTCACTAAGGGCCTCATCTGCACTGTTCATGAACGCTTCCAGGTATAGTGACATTTCTCCAAATGCAGCTTTATGTTCAAAGCCTTACTGAATCAACAGCCTGAATTTTATACAAACACATTCTTTACGGTGATACCTACTATGTAATACGGTTTACATCTAAAGCTTTATCAAGTTTTAAATCCTCAGCCTTATTTTTAAGACTCCAACTACTTGGAACAATGCTTCCTACCTGCCAGCCCTGGTAGACAGCAGTTTTCAGCTACAGGAAATAGAGCGCTTAGCCCTGACATTGTGGTTTTCATTCACAGAACTGCCGGGTTTTGTAATGACAGATGAGCCTCAGTATCAATAGAAAACAAAAAAAAAAATAGTCATCTCACAAGAGGAGAGGTTGACCTCTATATTCAATTTAAGGTCCTTCGGTAACATTTTGAGGATGATGGGGAGCCGTAAGAAGTTTGGAAGAGCATTTGAAATGTAATCTTCTCTTTAAAAAAAAAAAAAAATGCTTTCTGGAAAAAATAAAATTAACAATATACTTTTTCAGATTGCTCAGCAGAACTGACTTTCTGTATCCTGTCGGAAATATACATCAAGTAAACCCATAGCATGCAGTTGCTCCAGGACAACCCCAACCATTTAATTCTATGTATCTCTGGTGAATTACAGGGTTTTTTATTAACACATGAAATTATGCAAACATAAATAATAAACAGAACATCACGAAGTCACATCAATGAAGGATTCATTCTTAATGTATATCATTCTCAGCCATGCACAGAGTGGTAGAAAGAGCATCACATAAAAAGACATGAAAGATGAAGCACTGACGTTTAGTAAAGGTGAATTATGCTTTCAACTTATCTCAGTGAAAATCAAATATTGACTCCTTTATGTTCTCTTACAACCTTTTCTCAGAACTACAGCATTAATGAAAGCACTTTGCAACACTAAACTGTGGAACTTGCCTACAGTGTATTTACATGATCTGTATATAAATATATTATGCTTTCTCAGGGTTTCTAGTATAATAAAATCGATTGATGCATATTCAAGCTACAGCAATAAATACTCTGTCTTTTTTCACACTACACTATCCAAAGAATTAGACTAAGTGGGGAACAAACAATGGGTTAACATTAGGATTTTTGTGGTCCTGCTATTTTTTCTCAAGGTGTTTAACTGATTTCCAGCCCTCCATGGTTCATGAGTACAAATTAACAGAAAGGATCAAGAAAATTCGTTTCAACCTTAGATTAAATTTTTTTTCTACAGGCTGATGAGGCATGGAGGGAAAATGAAAATAGTAACAAAAGCCTGTACATCTGATTCTTTTCAAATACAATGTATCAAAATTTCACATGATACTTCCTTTATTTTTGGTTCTCAGTAGTCGCCATCTTCTGACTGATACTTTGGGTTTTTTTTCTTGCAGTCATTAACTGTGAGGCCTTTAGTATTTGGGCTGGAATTTCATCCACATACTTTAGATTCCTCACTGAGATGCTACTACCTCAATGAAATTTTAGGTGTCAATGAAATTTTAGGTGTCTGAGCCCTGGAAGGGACGAAAGGAAAAATCTAATTGCTGCAGCTTTGCTGTGCAGGCAGTGGACAGAGAGGGGCACTTCTGAAGACCTGCAGAAGATGATTGCTTCCTTGGAGGTGCTTACAGTGCTTCCTTCTTTCCACCAATTGCAGGAGAACTCACAGCTCCAGTGGGCAAAACCAGCTTGTAGTTATAACACAGATTATCCTCTTGGAAAGTTAGAAACTCTCCATCCACACATGATACAGCTTCTGTCCCTCCTGCAGGACTGGCACTAATGAAGCAGTAGGTGACCACAGTGCTTTCGCACACATTTTGCATAAAGATGCATAAAACCATAAGAAAGGAAGCAGGTGATGTTTCTAGATTCTAATTAAGCCCTGAGCTCAAACTCCTCAGCAGAATGGCATAATCAGCAACCAGTGGGTAGCATGGCTGGTAGGTATTGCAGCTGAGCGCCTGTGCAGCCAGGAGCGCGCGAGGCACGGGGCCACATCAGAGCAGACAGAAGCAAACCCAAGGTTAGCCTTGCACTTCAGATGCTCTCTGGCCTGGGGTGGAGGGTTATGAGATTATGTCCTGTTTTTCTTGCTTGTTCCATGAAAATCTCCTGTACAAGACATCTTTTCCACGTGTGTGAATTTGCTCCCCTTGGTTTTGCTCCTCTGGAGATGAGAACTGGAGCCAACAACTCCTAGTAGTCACCACACAGAGGTTCAAGAAGTTAAGTAGGAGAAGGCGAGCTTTTTGCCCAAGTGTGGCATAATGATCGCAGCAGTCTCATAAAATGTCAACAGTGTCACATCAATCCCTGTCAAACAGTAAAATGAACACTCCCGCTTCCCTGCTTAGCTTAAGACGTGCACTCTGCGTTTTGCACGTATGTCAAAGCTGATGGCCCACGCTAGAAGAAGCCAGACATAATTCTGACTGCTGCTAATTTTTCAGGCTTCTAAAAAGGATTTAAATGCCTGTCTTCCTAAGCTGAATTGCAGTGGGACTTGAGGCAAGAGATAAGTGCCTATCTTCCCAAAACAGGATCTCCTTAACATGTGTGGGTGAATAAAGTTAAATGCCCGAGGAGCTTTCAGGTTCAGGAAGGGGGTGCTCACAAGATTAGCCAGTGCTGGGAAACAGTCAGTTGGGATTGCATCTGGAATTCATGTGGGGTTCTGAGCATTTGCAGACAATTCTGATAGGCTGCATATGGGGTTTTTTTCCCTCTTTATGAAAAAAAAAAAAAAAGTCATTTTAGGTACCCCAAAATGAGGAATCAGCTTACTCGATATTGGGCATGTAAGCATAGCAGGACCCTATGGAGGAGTAAGCTCTTGGGCACTCTCTGTAGCAGCTTGGCACGGATCGATTACCTGGAAGGGGAAAGAAACTGCCAAAGGGAGAGGTGTCTGCAAGCAATGCAGTAGGAAGTCCCCGGGACTGAGAGCAGGCTCCTCTGCTGTGAGCTGTCATCTCACAGGATATATTTATTCTTCTTTAGTAATGCTGGGGGAGATAGAAGATGGGTGTAACACCAACCTTCTATGTAACAGAACCAGTGCTACAGCATTTGTCCATGAAGGGGGATGGCTTTTGATTCATGTCAGTCTTTTCCAGATATTTCACTTCTCAAGAAAATATTCTCATTGGGAAAAACTGACCCTTGCCAGTGTGACTGTACTCAGAAGGATGAGAAGCCCAGGAACACATCAAAATAAAGAAATCTGATGTTTTTCAGCCTAGTATTTAAGTTCATGGGAACAAGGGGACAGAGCTCCAGTCCATGTTCCCTGAAAAGCTTATGATTTCTAGGCTAGATTAAACCAGGGTGAAACACGGACTAATAATCACAGATAGAGTCCTGGAATAGAGACAGCTTCTCCTCTTCAACTAAATGGTCACACCATTCATCTATCATGTAACAGGCATAGTGTGCTTATTACTGCTTCTGAGTTTTTTCAAAGTGATTGTCCCTGCAGCAGCTATTGTATTTGTGCATCTGAGTATTCAGCATGTGTCGCACTTTCAGGATGTATCTGGTCTGGAAAGCCTGGAGCATGAGTAATTGGGGCTGGGTTTGCAAAAATAAAAACAGGATTTCCAAACGTGGATTTACATACAAACTTTCCTCAGGAACACAAGTATAAAGCAGGTGAGCTGCTAGAAAAACACACACAGGCTTTTGTTAAGAAAATACTTCTGTCATCGCACACTTCAAAATAGTGAATTTATTTAGAATTAAGCAGGGGCATTAGCAGCCTGTAAACTGTACTCATCACTTTTCTTGGTGAATTGGATGAAAGAATAACAAATTATCTGGAAATTCTAGATATAGCAGGGACTGACCAGTATTATTTCAGTAGTGAGGAATCAGTTCCAGGACTTTATCTGAAAACATCCTTAACCAGATATACTGATTGTTTAACATTGATGAAGTTTGAAAAGCCCTTTGACAAGGTGCTGTGCACAAAGGATGCTAAGCACTCAGGGGATAAGACCCACCATATTTACAAAACAGAAGAAAAGAAACAAACCCCACACTAAAAAAGGAGCAAAACAAAGTGACTGAACTCAGAGCAAAACAAGAGCAGGGTGAGAAGCTTTCATACTATATCCAACCCTGACTAATATGTTCCTTAATGTCTTGGATGGAGTAAGGGAAAAGCTGTTGCGCCAAAATGTCATGGTGCCATTTCTGTTAGTCAATGGGAAAGGAGCAGGGGAATTTCAGACAGATTTAAACATGCAAGGTAGACTGGCAGTATTCCAACATTGATAAAATAATGCTATTGAGAAAAAGGATTAATTAAGCCCACTACAGAAATGGATTTGTTGACAGTTAGTTCCTTTGTGTTAAAAAAAAAAAAAAATCTACTGTCAATAATTGCCATGTGGTTATTTCAGTGTTTGTATAGCAATGTCTGCAAGCACCTGTGGCATACTCTGCGCAACACTGCCCAACCCACAGCTAAGAGGATTTTGTTAGGGTTCAGCAAACAGCCAAGGAGAAGATTACAGTCCAAAGCAAGTGTTTTCCATGACACCAGGTCCTCCGTGTGTCTTTGATCTCTTAGCTGTACTGTAAGATAAGCAAGTCTTTCATCAGAAACTCTGCTAGCACTGTTCTAACGTGAAGGAAATAAAAAAGCAGAATCACCACTCACAAACTGGATATCATGAGTTGATCTGCACCTGTATTTCTGTTATGTCTGCTTGCAAGGATACTTGAGTACCATGTACAGCAATGTGTATGCAAGAAAAAGTCTTTGGGGAGAACACAGCAGGCAAGTTTTCAGGCACACGTAACCCTGCCTATCCTTTTAGCCAAACGGGGCTATGACAACACCACTACTTTCAGTATACAAGGTTCAGTAACAGAGTTCACTGGTCTCATCCATGCTGTCTGCAGGCATTTTCCTGAGCCAGCCAGATGGACTTGAGAAGCAGTGGGATCGAATCCTGCAAAGATGTGGGAGTCTTGGCTTTGGCCATGCTGGCTGAATTAGATCCCACACATTACGGATAAGCATGTGACTCCATGCCATAAGCAGGGTCTCCTCACACTGGTGATGATGGGTGGCCAGGTCAAGGAAGCTGGGAGGTGGAGTTTGGATATCAGGATCTTCAGAGCAGTGCAGAAATGGATGCAGTGTCAACAAGGACTGTGCCATACAGAAATGAATGTGTAGTCATGCCTATGGCTGACATTTTAAACACTCATGCTACTTAAATGAGCGCAATTCTTGCCTGTTACGACTTTTTCATACAGCTTGAAGTGACCTGGCTTTGTTCCCTGGTCTGTCTTTGTGCCTCACACCAGTGTGAAGATGCTTTTCCTCATATATTCCTGTTTCACCAAGTGACTTCTTAGACTGGAGCTAATACATGTTGTCTTCAGGACCCATGCTGGTTTCATACTTAACTGCACATATTTCCTGGGCTCCCTGGGGGTAGGTCCTGCCTGCAGCGCTCTGTGACTTCAGCATGGGAAGAGCATCTCTTATTTCTGTTGCTGTTGTTAAAGACTGTCTGGGGTGTTCCCAACTGCCTGTCTCTAGGCTGTGGCATATGAGAGCAAACACGACGATGGGTAAAGAGATGAGTAGAACAAGCTGGAGGCAAGATCAGGCCAAACACTATGCAAATGCTGAGCAAAGGAACTAATGCAGATGACAGAAGATAGGAGTTGTGAGAAAGGCTAGAGGTGGGATGGCTTTGGTTTAACCTTGATGAAAAATGGTTCAGCTCACTGTTAACCCAGATCAAGGCATACAGCAGGAAGGATGAAGATGGGCAATTTTCTGGTCTGTAGGGTCAATACATCTGAAAGCAAGTGGAGCTGAAAAGCTCACTTGCAGTAAAACCATTTATCCTGCAACAGGGCTGGAACTGTGTAAAGGTGTGCTCATGGGTGTGTAGAACGTAGACCACAAACAGGAGGGATGCGTACAGTGACCTGAGCTGCGAGGTGCCTGAAGCCCAGTATTCCTTTTCTCCCTTCTATATTGAATATATTGGGGGATTATTGAGAATCCAGGAGGACCTGGCAGTTCGTTAAGCCTGCTCTGCACTTCCTTTTATCACTTTTCTGGCACAATAGCTTTGCTCTCCTCTTTGTCAATGGGTGCTGGCTTCTGAATCTCCCTAGACACTTACTACTGCTGCAGCTGGTTCCTTTAAATCCCCCAGCTGTTTTGCACTGTAACTTCTTGTCCTGGGACAGCTTACACTCTCCCCCATTTTTCCCAATTCCATCTCACTTTACTTTCTAATCACCTGGACAAACCTGTCTCTCTTATCTGCCTACAATCACTGGATTTCCCATCCACTTGATCACACCTGCCTGTCAGTTGTCCAAAAAAGATTACGTATGCTTTGAATTTTCCACTTACTTTAACAAATGAATGATTGCAGCATTATATAACTTGTTTGTTTGGCTTGTGCAGTAAAGGTTTGGACTTCGGCTACTCTATAGCATTACATTAATTTACTAAGCACAAATAAACTGTGTAAAAAGCTAGGAAGGCCAAGAAATGAACCGCCTCAACATTTTTTAATTTAAAGGAAGAAATTAATCAAACTAATAAAGAGGTCCTGCTATTCTTGACAACGAATTTGTATGTGACATATATGAGTTAAGAGAAAGAGGTATCGGAAAAATCTCCTTTCTTATCCTTGGGGTGATCCAAGTACCTGTAAACACTGAGCTTTATTTTCCATTCTTCATCTCATTTTTTTCAGGATAAAAGCAAATCATAATGTGGTCATGCTGAATTGCCTTAAGAGCAACTGCAGAGAAGATTCAGCTGGGCCCTGACCTTAGACTTTCTCCTCTTAACATTTAGCTGTGAGGAAGCATAAAATGTTCCAGAATTGTAATTTGACCCCCTAAAATATGTATACTAAAAATTATCAAAGACAATTAATTCTGCTGATAAAAATAATAATATAAAAGCTGGAGAAAGCCAAGGGCTTATCCAGTTGTTAAAAATCCACTTTGAAATTTGATCAGTCACTGGAACAGGGTCCCCAGGGAAGTGGTCACAGCACCAAGCCTCTCAGAGTTCAAATTGCATTTTGACAATGCTCTCAGTCCTATGATTTAGTTTTAGGTACTCCTGCGAGGAGCGGGGACCTGGACTCAATGATCACTATCGGTCCCTTCCTGCTTGAGATACGCTATGATTCTGTGTCTGATTCTGCTTATGATACTACCTTTTATATTTTTCAGAGATAATAAACTATTTTGATTATATATAATACATCACTTATGATAGTTTAATTTCCAAGTAAATTAAGAAAGCAGTTTAATTCAACATCATCATCACATCTCACTCTGCTGAGACAGTAGAGAGTGAAGGATCAGCCAATTTTAAAAATCTTCCACTAGAGACTCTCAACGATGTAACAAAGTGGGTATTACTCAGTCCTCTGGCTGCCCTGAGAGTCAAGACTGCTCCAGCCTGATTGACAGATAACATTTGTATTCTCACGAGGTAAGGTTAGAAAAGGTGCATTACAGAGACTGGATCAGTCTTGGGTTTGTATTGTTTCCTAATCCGCTGCTGCTGTTTCAGGAATATCAGATATTTTCATTCAGTATTCTGATAAGCCTAACATAAAGGCTTCAGCTATCACTGCTTGTATAAATTAGATACATATATTTATTTTCTGTTACTTGGTGTTTTCTTTTTTTTTGTGTAAGAGTATACTTTTAAGTACCAGCATGAGATTATAAAAGTGCATAGGTAGTAAAAGGCCTTTATCCAAACTAACCAATAATTCAAGTGACTACTTGTAATCCTTAAAGCTTCTTCTTTAAACCTGGCTGTTTGGTAGTTTTTTTCTAGAAACTTGAAAATACAACATCACCCCATGATCCACTCCTTGTCACTGTTCGTTGGCCAAATTTAAGGTAAGCTGCTTTAGAACTGCAGAATATTTTATTCCACAGTCCCAGTTAAAAGATGTTTTCCTATGCCCTGACTTCCCTTCCAAGCAGATTTATCTAAGGTCTAGATTATGGGAAGTATAGACAACTTCCCGTAATAAAAACCAGAATATACATATACATTATAATGTTTACATGTGCAGAGAGATAGAATAACATTTTGAAATTTCATTAAGCATGTGGAAGGTGATTGGCATTTCCTGAATCCAGGACTTAATAGAGAAGTGTTTAAAGGGCTTGGTTTACTTTCCTCAAAAGAGTAGGGGTCTTTTTCTATATAAATCACATTATAGCATCATTACTACTTTGAATAAAAGAGTTATAGTGGCTGTAACATGCACTTGTTACACAAAAATTATAGGTGGAGAGCACATTCTCCTGGTAATCACATGCTCAAGTTGCAACCCTTAGCAAACAGGTTTTTATCAATCAGAAGTGTAAAACCAGGAGCCTTTGCTGCTCTTTCAGATTAAAAAAAAGTAAGCAATCAAACCTCTACACCATGCACAGGATGAGCAGCTTTATGCTCATGATTTTGCTGGCTGGGTTTCTAATTGCGAAACAAGGGGGTTTCCTGCAACTTGCATGTCAGGACTTGCATCCGTCTTGTGGCCAGCTTGTGTTTTATTGGAGTTTTGCTTCCTAATAATGATATTATTTCCAGCCAATTCACTGTGTTTAATTTTTTTCTTTTTTATTCAAGCAGGAATAAAGGTAAAAACTACATTTTGCATCCGGCTTTCCTTGGGTTTTGTTTGTCACAGTATCAATCATACCCTTGTTTTGCACTGTCTTGCAAGCAACGCTTTACAATAAGCCATCAATAGCAATCAAGGATCTGATTCTCTCTCTCTTGCTGTTGTTGATTAAATAGAGAGAGTAAAAGCTGAAATAGAACTTGACTGCTTAATCAAAACACACGTTTATTTACGGAAAAGGGCATACATTTGCCTGTAGCTAGGCCCAAAGAAATGGCTTTTTTTTACATGCAGGTCTAGTTTTCCCTCTAATTATTAACTGTTCCTGCTCTAATCAAAAGGTTAATTTACATCATGATGTTATGAAAGAAAATGTTACTCAGCTTCAGAAATGCATATGAACAAATGTGTAATCTATAGTTCCAGAATGGGATCAAGCACTGAACAGCCACACTCAATGAGATGGAAGATCAGCACAGATTTGTATGTATTTGTTAAAATTACCAGTACCAGGTATCTCAGAGGGAAGTTTAAACTCTTCTCAGCAGACAACCTCCTACATGGTAATATCCACTTTCCTTATCTCCACCTTTTATGCTGATATTTAGTAATGGTTGTTAAGACAAAAATTCTGAGGATTTCATATTCATTTTTTTGTCTTTCTGCCACTGTCTCTTTTGATATGTTTTATATGTAGATGATTCTCCAAATGATTATCAATTTTATTAAGTCTCTTCTTATTGTGCTACATTTCATGTATATGAGTATATACATTGTGTGACAAATCATTTTAACGTTTTATAATTTATCACCTTCTAATTTCATTGTATAGCCCTTTACTTCTATACTGTGAAGCAGGAAAGAAAAAATCCCAATCTATCTTTAAACCACATATTATTTTATATGTTGGTTTTTCTGTCTTAATCATTTCCTGTTTACTGTAAAAGATCTTTAATGTCTCTTCAAAGGGAGCTCACAATACAACATAATCTTTTAACTTTCATTTAGACAACTCCTGTTCAAAGCGTACTACGGAGTGTCTATTAATTTAACTGAGACTGATATATACTGAAAGAGGTGTCGATATAAAGAGTGTTTTGTATATTTACAGCACAAAACTACAAGTGTAAACGAGACAGAGATTAAAGTCTGAGTATTAAATGAGCCACGGACAAAAGGTGTTCTTGTTATGGCCTGCACAGAATTGGCTAGTCATACCGTGCTGTGCTCTTCCCTGTTTTTAACTGTGAGATCATATGAAAATATAGATGACAACTGCACTACATGTTTTCCTAAAATTGTGCTCCCAGGGCCTTTTGGCTGTTCTTGGCCTCCAGCACTGGCACACCTCACTGCAGCCATCCAGCCCTGGCTTTAGAGGGTGAGATCTCTTCACATGCTGGACGTAACGAGATCAGTACTGCTGATGGAGACGAGCCAGAACCTTATCTAATGCCACAAAATGCCTTCAATAGCATCTGCTCTCTCATCAGCACACAACAGTTCTCCATCTGTGCCATTCTCCAGCCATACTTCAGGACTGCATCAGCAATGAGGCCACTATGGTGATAAGGACAATTTGTAAGTAGTATTTTTTTCTGCACTTACTTTTTTCTGGTTACTACTCTTGGCCACTTGAGAGGGAGTGAGAGAAGGATAAAAGGAAGAAAATAAAGGCATTTGCAATGAATTCTTGAAGCATTTTAAATATAAAACTTCATCTCAGCTTTTCCTCTTTAATTGCCTGCTGGTGCTACTTTGAATTTTCAGGGCTGTTTGAGCCCTGTAATAACTTGTTAGAGTTATAGTTAATGATTTATTCCTCCTGAAGGGGGGAAGCCACACTGATTAATTCTGTCTTGTTTTTGCTGTGTCATTCTCTATACTCATAGTATGTATTACAATGTTTTTTCTAAGAAAACTTAAAAAATCAATATAATTTTCTAAAAGCAAATCCTTGATGTACACATTGATGCATAGGATGCAAGCTATGTTCTATGTTAAAATAAACACACCTGTTGAGAGTACAGTAGTTGTTTTTTTTCCCAGAAAAATGTATTTTTCCATATACTAAGAATCAGATTTGTTTTCTGCTGTTTTCTTGCTTACTTATAGGAATCTATTGCAACCTATTGTATTGTTTGATTTCTTGCTATGCATTAGGCTGATAGTTTCAATGATTTTCCCTTAATAACCTCAAGCCATTTTTCTGATTGTTGCACTGGATGATGGTGCTTAATACATATACTTCAGCTTGTTGGCCTTTTTTTCTCACAGACCAACCAGTTTCTATTTATAGATACTACCACTAGAAAAGCCAATCAATTGCATGAATTTATATGCAGCTGGTTTGTGTCCTTTGAGTGAAATTCCCCTTTGGAGAGGACCAAGAAGTGTATCATTTTGAATGTTCAGGAGGTGATTTTTTTTTTTGGTGCATTCAGGCCTCCTGCACAAAGGGGAACTTTGCTCTTCTCTCAGTATTAGCATTGTGCCTACAAACAGAAATCATTTTACTTTCAATTAAGCTTGCTACGCATCAGTGGCACACTACTGACTTCAAGTTTACAAGAAGAGAGGAGAATTTACAAGAGAGAGGAGAATAGGTTTCATTACCCTGAAGATACATTTCTTGATAACTAGCAGTCACTAATCAAAACCTAATGCAGAATATTAGCGATTAAAAACCACGTGTCTGAAGTGTGATTTAATCACCTCTGTCCAGCATCTCCAGAAATTAGCATTAATGATGATAGGAAATATTTATTTCAGGGGAAAATGAGCAATCAGGAGGCGCACACTGCCTCCTTCCAACAGCTCCACGCTCTGCCGCATATTTAACTAATTTTCTTGTCTAGGAAACACTCCATGGATTGACTGGTTTTATTTACCAGCTTTCCTAGGAAGAGCTTGGAAATGAGAAAGAAGCGTGGCTCCTCATCTACCCAGTCATCTATTTATTATACTGCTTCTTTGCTTCAACCCACTCCCTGCAAGGCTTTTGTTTATCTTTCTTTGTCTTCTATCTGCACTTCAGGCATAAGGCTGCTGCCTCTGTCATCTCTATAGAGAAACCTGAACCCATGCTCCATGTCTCCACACAGGGACTTTTGCAAGGAGCTGGCTGGGGAGGGAGGAGGATCCCTACCAGCATACCAAGCACTCCTGATTGCCAGCCAGCTCTGGCAGTTATCACTGACAGTCTGGAAAGCACAGAAGTTCTCCCATAGTAACTTTGTGTTACTTAGTGGATTTGCAAAATTTTAGGCTTTACCTGTTTGTCAGTGTCCTTTTTTATTTGATTATAGAATAAAATCATTGAAAATATTCAAATTAAGAAATAAGACCTACTATGTATCTCAAAATTAATGTATTTGTTAAGATCAGTGACAATTACATGAGAAAATCCCGATGGACTAATCAGCAGCATCAGCAAACAAACATTGGCTTCCTAACAGAGATTTTTTTCTGATTAATTTTTCCCCCTCTGATAATCTGCCAATTTCTCAAGCCTATTTCTTCACCTCCTAATATTCTGAAGGGCATCATTACTGTCTCTTCCATCTTTAGTATCCACCAATTCCAATCAAACTAGCAGCAATGAAGATGGATACCCCCTGTCAGGCATGGCTTCGTCTCCTAGCAGAGCAAAGAGGGCAAAGCCAATATCATAAATCACTTTCCTCAGATGGTATAACCGAGCAACATGAAAAGTTAAAGGCTTAAATCAAGTTTCAACTTCACCTGTCATTTTCTGTGTCACAGACAGGTAAAACCCTAGCAGTGATACAGTCCAGCTCAAGGAAGGAGAGGGGCTGCATGGTCTCATGACCCCGTACTACCAGCACCATGAAAGTCCTGGTGCTATGGCCAGACTGCAAAATTTCAGTCAAAATCTAACCTGGAGCTCTTAGTATCTTTACAAGAAGTGCGTAAAATGCTCAGGCTGAGATTTTCCTCTGGTAACACATGAAGGGCAGGACTCAAAGCCCAGCAAGTACAGTGAAAGACATCTCAGTAGGCTTTGGTTCTCTTTGGCCACATTACCCAACAGCAAAATGGGGACAAAAAGGCAGAGCTGGGCAGAATATTCAAGAATGCTGAAGAAAGGTGGCTGGTGAGGGAGTGCTATCTAGAAATGCCCAACACCCTTTCAGGGCTGTAACAATAGATGGCAAACAGAAAACCAAACAGCAGCCAAAATTACCTCCCAATACAAACATGTTTCTGTCCATTGACCATAATGAAAAGGCCTTGCTTCTTGCCCCTGTCATTAAGTTGTGGGTTTGCTCCAGACAGTGACCCGAGGAAGAAAACCTGAAATAAAAGCATCACATAATTCCACATAACTGCAGGCCAAGTGATATCCTCAAGTTACTCTCGTACAACGCCATTAACTGTCAGCGGGGTTGCAGAGGTGTAACTGGAAGGCAGATTTGGCTTGCAGAACCATAAATCCCATGGGACAGCAGCTAGAAAAATGCCAGCCGACTTGCCTCGTAGCCTGAGCCAAGCTGCGGAGCTGGCAGGTACAGCTAAAGCACTTTGTAAATGTATAAAGTGAAAAAATAAATGTTCCAGATGGCGTGTGCTTCCCCTTAAATCCTCTCAGCTCTTACCTGGGGATGTGAATATCTCTGGACATTGTCATACAAAGAGAGGCAATACTGAAAAAAAAATCTTGTATACAAGGATTTGAGCTCATACTTGAACAGTTTACTGGAAAAATCCTGAACTTTCCACAGTTTTCTTTGAATTTCAATAGTCTGTTTTTCTCTGCTCTCATAACCTAACCAAGAAGGGAACAGACCAAACAAATGTTAGCTTATAAGATTAGACAACACATTTTATACTTTGCTAAGATCCCAGCGCTGAAATGTCTGATGCTAGAAACAGCGGCGCAAAAGGTTGAAATGACTGAAAGCTGTTTTAGAATCAATGTGCCTTGTATAAGTCACATGCAAAAGAAGAAAATAAAAATTAAGGAATATTGCTCAAATGAAAAGCATAAGCTATGAATACCAATAGACTACAATATATAGGCTTGTATATTCTAGCTGCCATTGCTCTGTTTGGCTTCAGAAACAAAATTATTTAGGATAATTATAATTACAGCTGGTAAGAATTTCAGTGCTAGGCATTTCAACATTTGTTTTCATGCTGAATCACAATTAAAAAAATTAAATTCTTCTCAAAAAATTGTAAAAAATTGTGATTCTTAGGTATTAAACATAGATTCTGTCAAAGCACTTACATATATCAGTATCTGCAGCATCTAGTAGGAACATATTGTAATTTAATTTGCTATTCCAGTATGATTACAAAGTCAACACAAAAGGAATAGGAAAGTTAAACACTTCCAATTCACAAAGCCCAGTGGTCTGAGGTTAAACAAGGATTTTGGGGTGAGATTTTCAGCACTGTGGAAATGTTTGCATTTTGAAAAAAAAACCCAGACTTTTTTGCTGACAGTAAACTTTTTAAAACACAACTGGTTTACTAGCAGTTTTAGTTTACTAGCATTTTACTAGCAGTTTTACTAGCAGTAATTTTGATACCTTTCAGCACTTCTATTTGACAATATCCTGATCATACGATTTGTCTTCCTTCCTTATTTCCTCCCTCCTTCTCTCCCTCTCTCCCTCCCTCCATCCCTTCCTTCCTTCCTTTCTTTCTTTCTTCCTTTCTTTCTTCCTTTCTTTCTTCCTCTTTCTCTTTCTCTTTCTCTTTCTCTCTTTCTCTTTCTCTTTCTCTTTCTCTTTCTCTTTCTCTCTTTCTCTTTCTCTTTCTCTTTCTCTTTCTCTTTCTCTTTCTCTTTCTCTCTTTCTCTTTCTCTTTCTCTCTTTCTCTTTCTCTTTTCCTCTTTCTCTTTCTCTTTCTCTTTCTTCCTTCCTTCCTTCCTTCTTACCTACCTACCTACCTACCTACCTTCCTTTCCATTAGTGTGATGACAAAGTAGCTTTATTACTGTATTTGGATTTTTTTTTACAGTGCCTACTTATATGGAAACCTTCACATCTCTGGATTTATATGCAAGATTGAATCCTTATGAAATTCAAGCAAGGCAAGTAAACAGATAAAAAGATGGACAAAGACAGGTGCACATTTAAGGGCAGAGCTAGGATTAGAAGGAGTGTAGCCCTGGGTTTTACACTGTGCTTCAGACTGTCGTGCCTCTTGTAAATGTCTCAGTGCATCAGCTCACAAAAAAGATTGGCCAGCTGAAGTGCCAGGCATAAAAACAGATTTTCAGTGTGTTTCTGGCCACACAATTCATGCACTTGGGAGTGCAGGTGGCAGGTGGTGCACCTTCATGAGTCTTAGTTCTGATCAAGGAGCACTGTTGAGGGCAAGTTTCTGTCTGTCCTTCCAGTAGCCTGTCTGGCTTGTACCCTTACAGCCATCTAGGCTTCAATAGAAGAGGGCGTCCATGAGGCACTCCTAGGTTGTGCAGGTATTCAGCCTATGTTATTAAACTGGGCCAAAGTAAAACTCCTTGGAATACCAGCTCCTTTATCCTTCAGTCTGTTTCTGCTGAGCTAGTGCAGACATAGCCATAAGAAGCCATGCCATCCACCTTATTTGGAACTATTACTTAAGATTGGACCTTTCTGAAAGCATTTGTGAAGCATAATCCTTAAGAAATGTAGTTAAGACACTGGAAATATACAAGCAGTATGGCAATACTTACACTGGGAGGTAGAGACGTGCTCCTACACTCCCTGACTCATCTATGTAACCCATTCATCTCCTCCATGGTTGGAAACTGGGTACCCGTGCAGGGTATCTTCTGTGACGCCCTCATGGGAGATGCCTCATCTGGATGAGGAAGCAATCAGCTCACAGATGCCTAGTTCACTGACAACTCAAGCTGCAGCACAGAATAATCTGCTGTTCTCCTTCTCACAAGGAACTGCATCAAAAGCTTTGCCAGAAGGAAGGACAAATAACGTCTGGCAGTGGTATTGTCTCCTACCCAACCTGTGGTGACAACCACAGTTCCACAGCGCGGTGCTCACCCTGACCCCTCATGAGCAAGCTGGGCTCCCCAGCCCTGACCCACATGGTCCCTAGAGGGAAAGCTGCAGTGTCTCCTTGTGCAACACTCAAGACACCTCTGTCTTGAGTGGCTTACCTACATGTTCACCAGGCAGAAGGTTTCAAGAGAGCAGGCTCCACATACAAGCACCTGTGCTCGGTGCCCTCAGACAGGCACTGCTGGAATTTGCTCTTCACTTTTCAGTAAACTGTCTCCAGTAATTGCCTTGGCTTCGGAGTTGAAGGCCTCTGGAGTAATGAACCACTGTTATTTCTAGTACAATGGGATCATTGTCTATAATGGTATCCCTTAATTGCTACTGCAGTGCAAATTATGAAAAGCAAGAATATGCGAATAGAGACACTTGGCCCTTGTGACAGGAAATTAAGGTTTGTTCCCTAACACAGCTGCATGCCCTGAACTCCAGCTCAAGTCAAAACGAATTACACACATTCAGTACTTCGAAAAGCAAGCTTTTAACCTTTACAAACAAGAGCTTATAAAGCTCATGTCTTCTATGTTCTGGCTATGCCTATAAATGTCCAATGCTTTTTCAACTCCTAGTAATCTCCTGGGCATCCTGATCCCATCAGAGTTAATGGCAAAACGGGTAAAGTACATTTTTTTATAAATAATTATTAAATCTGTGGGTGTCTTACCTTTTGAAGTTCTAGTGGGTTTGATCGCTTGATTGGGTTTTTACTGTAACAAAAGCAAGTGAATGTTGCTATATCATCTGCAATATAAAATCCTTCATCTTCCTTCCTATTTTTCATGCCTTGGGAGTCTATTTTCAGCCTCTTAGATAAAATCTTTTTCATACCTTTTCCTCCTTTGCTTTGGTGTTGTACACCTTGGAAGTAATAATGACCAAAACAAACTCAGTCTTCTGAGAAAGAGTGTGTTATCTCCACGCTGCCATTTTAATGTTCCAAGAATTAAGAGTCTAAATATTTAATCTCCACTGTGAGCCATATGAAAAAGCATGGTATTGTCAAATAATAATGGTAAACTGCTGAAGAAAGGTACAATCCTTCTCTTACTGATGTCAGTGAGCCAGGAAGCTCAGCATGAGCAGGGTATAGCCCAAAGTAATCAGTTCTACAGCTGATTACATGAAAAGCCCTTAATTATAGCATGATGATTGAATATTATTAGTCATGAGACAGAGGCATCTTCTGGAACCAAAACCAAGAAAAAGAACATATTGAGGCTATTCCTTCTCTGAGTTGTGCCTCTTTGGCAGCAGCCTTTTATCAGATGACTCTTTACATGTTAGCACAGCTACTCCGGTTTTGGCTGCAGCCTGACATGCACAATGAAACTAGCCCAGATTTCCTGTTCCACAGTTCCTCTCTGCTGAAGGTCTCTCAGCCCATCAAGGCCATGCCATTTGGTAAGCAAAACATTTTTATCAAAGCCAGGAACACTCTGCACTTTGTTATCCATCTTCTCACTTTGGCTCAAAGGCGATTCAAAGGCAGGTCTTGTTTCTTAGCTACCGTTAGCAGGCTGGGGAGGGACAAGTAGCTAATGACCATGCATGACAGATAGCTTCCTGTCCACAGTAGGAAGACTGTAGGGCAGACCTCCAGGGCCAAACGCTTGCTGCTGCAGCTTCGACCAAGCTGGAAACAGGTTATGGCCACGAATTGGTCACTGAGGGCTCAGACGATGTGTGCAAGTTAATAAGATGCCCGCGCAAACACAGTCAGAATCTTCATGGTTCCTCCAGGAGCATTTGTTAGGCAGATGCACTGCTGCAGTTCTGCACTGTTCATCAGAGAAAATGAGGCTTGCACAGTACCCTGCAGAAGCAAAGTCTGTATGAAGATGGGAATACGATAAGACTTCCTATGAACTTTGCATTAAAATGGTTTATTATTACTTATATGTAAGGAAGTTCATTTTCTCTCTGTTACTTGGGGGTCAAACAGAAGCTTGCCCTCCCTACTGAAATCAGTAATTTGGCAGCTTAAGCAAAA
The DNA here is from genome assembly GCA_039877255.1 of Loriculus beryllinus. Taxonomy (NCBI): domain Eukaryota; kingdom Metazoa; phylum Chordata; class Aves; order Psittaciformes; family Psittacidae; genus Loriculus; species Loriculus beryllinus. The sequence goes on along the minus strand of JBCJKH010057323.1, from coordinate 13,092 downwards.
TCTATCTTTATAAAGACAACAGGCTTTAAACCAGGAAAAGTCAATTCATTCAATGTTCCTAAATCATTAACAGTGTTTGGTTCTAGTTTTCATTGTCAGAGTCCCGGGAAGCTGCAGTGATGACAGTGGGAATCCACACCATATTTGAGATGGATACATATTGTGGGGGATTTTCTTAACTGCCTCACTGAGAAGTTTTACATTACGTTTCAAGTTATTTTTCACATTTGTATGTTTCTTGCACTTCTTATCTGAAAGGAACTGTGAAACTCTCCCACTGCTTCCTGCCTGAAATTGCTCTCTCCGGATGCAGCTCTGATTTCCCTCTCATGATACATGTTGTCAGGCTTTGTCTCCTCTTGAAATTATCAGTAAAATGGTATGCTGGGAAGCAGTCCCATTTGTAACGGTGGGGGATTCTGAAATATTTTCAGTTATTTTCGTAATAGCAGTTGGTAATTTCCTGAAGCCATGTGCTCTGATTAAATAGCTTTTCTTTCTGCAGTCCTCTGAGGCAGTAGTAAAAAATCAGTATTTCATTTTAACCTCTCAAGAGACCAGCAAAAATCAGCTGCCTTGCTAGCGTAAGTACTATTGCCTGTGGTAAAGGGTCAAGACAAAAATGTGCTGAAAATGGTTTGAATACTTAAATAAAGGAATTTTTTATAACTTGGAGGTTGCTTATTGTAGAAGGGAGTCTGTATTTGACCCTGTGCATCCTGCTTTGACTCTCTTAATGCCAGTTGAAGGAGAGTAGTATCTGTATTTCTCAGACAAAACACTCTGATATTTCAGAAAGATAACAGCTACCTCTCAGCTAAAATAAACTCAGAAATGTGTCTGGAAAATCATTTGTCATCGGCTATAGAAATGTCAGACTTCCAGTTTAAGCGACAGAGGTACTAAATTCTTTTCACACTTCGACCATGTGCTAAAATAACCAGCAAATGAAACACTATTGTGTTTATTTTCTAAGGGCAGCTGCAACATGTGGTAATGCTTTCTATGGAAATCTAACACACAATATACATACTAGAGTTCTGAATACTCCATGTACTGTAACCTGTACTATGTGTCAGTTCTCAAGGTCTTTGTACAGAGCAGCTCATGTGTCACATATGGAAACATGCTGCACCTCTGCGTTCAGCTGATGCATTTCTGGGATGCCACAAGCTCATCTTATTAGAGTGCAGCATAAATTCCATACAGAAATCTTTGGAAGTGAGAGTTTGGTCTGTGTTTAGGCTTTGTGCAGACCTAAGTGTGAGGGAGTACAAGGAATTTATGTGTTTTGCACAAAAACGCTTGGCACACCAGTAGTCCCTACACTCTGGAAGTGCAGTAACTGCCTGGCTACCAGTGTTTTTAAGGGAGGGGGAGGAGATGGAACCATGGCTACCCTTCTTGTGATTTGTAAGAGATGGGAAAAATCTCCAGGAAAAGCAAGAGAGAGCACCCCTGACATCACATACCATGGAAAAATCTCCAGGAAAAGCAAGAGAGAGCACCCCTGACATCACATACCATGGAAAGATTCCTGTCAGCCACACAGTGCACCAGAAGGCATCACTGCATCCTGCATCTTCTACAGTATAACCAGAAAGTTTGATAGACAAAGCTTTCACTTTACTGCTCACATCCAGTAAGACATCTGTCTGGACTAGGCAGCAAGGGTGAAGCAGAATGCCTCCCTCTTCCTTATCTGACACTATGGAGGCATGAAAAGTAGATAGTACATCAAAACAGGAGGAAGAAGAAAGATTCTCATCTCCAACAAACTCTCAACAAAGTTCCCAAAAGGTACCAAGTTTCCAAATTCAAATTACTCTTTTCCATTGCAATGCATTAGAACAAGAGCTTCCCAGAGACGTTGAGTCAGGGCACCTGTGACCTTTTTCTGTCTCAACCCAGGTGGTTAATTCAGGCCTGGGTCCTTCAGTGAACTCAGGTGGTCTGGCACAGCCTCTGACAGTCTCTGGACACAGGCAGGTTCAGCATCCCACCTGAAGGGATTCTGTGGTAGGGTCAGGACTCTGGAAATAGATCCAGAAATCAAAGTGGCTATGAAAACTTTCTTAGAAGCATTAAAATAATATTCCCTTTGTATTATTTACTGTTCCTTCCCTAAAAGGGAAGGTGACATCAGCTGTTTGTTAAATTAGTGTTCTGGAAGCAAATGCACTTCTGTTCTCACAGAGTTCTCTTTAAGCTGATGATCTGTTTCAAATGCTCTTCAACTTGTTAAGAAAGTTAAAAAACAGGAAGAAGAGAGGGTTATGAGCTAATATCCTTCCTATTAACCACAGAAACCAGAATCTTCTGGAGAAATTAGCATTTATCTTTTCATCGGTGTAAAATATCTCTAGCTCATTTTCCCAATTTGCCTGATGGTGAGGGATTGCTAAGCAACACCACACTTGCAGGTCAGCTGCTACTTCATGACTGAGCATCATGGGATAAGGACAACACCGCTCTTATTCAGAGACCATGGCAGAAGGAGCAGAGTTATTAATGTCAAAGATGGGAAACACAGGAAGGAGAGTACAGTTTTCTTCTCAGGCATTAGATGGCATGGGTTTAATGGACTGGTTGAAAAACAAGTCTCCCAAACAAATCAAGAAGAAATTCGACCCAGTGCGCCACAAAGAACTGTCGTGGTTTAAGCCCACCCAGTAACTTGGAAACACACAGCCGCTCACTCACTCCACCCCCCACTTCCTCCCCCCACCCCCAGAGGAATGGGGAGGAGAATCTAAAGAATGTAACTCCCATGGGTTGAGATAAGAGCAGTCCAGTAACTAAGGTATAACACAAACCACTGCTGCTACCAC